>JAKCPB010001978.1:0-64176 GCA_021442155.1 Cymbidium sinense | reverse complement strand
AAATAAAATAGAACATAAGATAAACTAAAATAAACTAAAATAAATAAAAAATAAACTAGATAAACTTAATAAACCTAAACCTATCGGTTTACTTAATTAAAAATAAAAAAACATTAAACACTAAATCCTAAACCCTAAACCTACAACCCTAAATGCTAAACCCTAAACCCTAAAAAAATCTAAATCGTAAACACTAAACCCTAACCCTAAACCCTAAATCCTTAAAACACAAACCCTAAGAACCTAAACACTAAACCCTAAACCCTAAACCCTAAACCCTAAATCCCAAACTCCAAACCCTAAACCCTAAACCATAAACCATAACCCCAAACATAAAAACATAAACCATAAAATCCTAAACCCTAAACCCTAAAGCCTAACCCATATACTCTTACCCTAAACCCTAAACCCTAAACCCCAAACCCTAAACTTAAACCCTAAACCTTAAACCCTAACACTAAACCCTAAACCCTAAACCTTAAACCCTATAACCATAAACTCTAAACTCTAAATTAACCCTAAACCCTAAACCATTTCTTTTTCTTTTTATTTTTTTTTCTTTTATTTTTAAACTTTGGCCAAGTTCAGTATAATAGACTTGTTGATTTTGAGGGAATTAGTAAGCTACATCCTCATATATGCTGACCTTGTGAATTGTAAATGGCGTAAGATCTCCTCTGATATAGTAGATGATCCCATCTCTCACAAACTTCATACACTAATGTAGAGAGGATTGAACTATATTATTCTAATGTATCCATGTTCTCCCAAGCAAAGCATTGAAAGATGTATTTAAGTCTATAATGTGAAACTTGGCTTCGGTCTTCCAATCATCTATCTCTAAGGGCAACACTATAGAGCCTAAGGCCTGTTGACCTCACATTTAGAGTGCGGATTCAATCTTCCCATCTTAGACTTAGGAGTCTTCTAGACACTAAGAATTCCCTAATCATAAGACAATTCTAACAATTAGGTAAACACTTAACCTAAGCCTAAAGACTTAGATGGTTAACGATAGGATTAGGTTATGCCTTAGAGATTAGGATAATCCACCTACCCTACAACCCAAATCCAATCCATGTTCCTTTCTAAAACCAAACCTCAAGTTCAATAAAACATCAAATTAATATCCAAATCCAAACCCAAATTCCAAAACTAAATGATTGAAGCCCATGATCAAATCCAAACTTAAAACCCTTCCTAAGCCATATGACCTATCCTGGACTTAGCCAAATCTTAATCAAATCAATCCAAAATCAATTGATTTTCTCATAATCAATTTATATCTTCAATCATCTTCCAAATATAAATCAAATCTACATTCAAATGATCAAAACTAAATCAAACTAAATCAAATTAAATCAAAACCCTTCCTAAGCCATATGACCTATCCCATGGACTTAGCCAAATCTTAATCCAAATCATGTCAAACTTAATTAATTTTATCACAAATCAATCATATTTTCAATCATCTTCACAAAGTTAAATGAAATATACATTTAAATCATCAAAACTAAACCAAACCAAATAAAAATCCAAACATAAGCCACATGACCCAACTCCATGGACTTAGCCAAATTCCTTCATTCCAAAATCCAAATTCAATTTATTTTCTCATGAATCAATAATACCTTCAATCGTATTCACAAATAAAAATGAAATCTACAATCATCAAGCCAAACAAAAGCAACCCTAGTCAAACCCAACTTAAACCTTTTGACTTGAAATGCTCAAATGAACTAAAACCCATTTGAACCCAAGCTAATTGCAATTGAATTTATATATCAATCCAAAATCTATATATAAACTCAACTAAATCAAACTCAACCAAAACTTAAGCTAACTAAACCAAATTGGTCCACTTGATCCAAAGTGGAAAATTTAACCTATTTGAGCCAAGTTCTAATCCTACCTAAATTGGATTGAATCAAGCCGATCAAAACCTCCCATTATGAATGTTGTTCACCCTAGGTTGATCAATTATCACAAATCAAACCAAGTCAACTTGGTCATTTGACAAGTCAATTTAACCCATATGAACCCAAACTTGCCAATTTGTAACCTAAGCCAAATCCCTTGAAACCAAAAATTCATACTAAATCAAAATTAATATTTGAATATGACTTGACCTTCAATTGTGTCAAATAAAAACCCAATTCCTCTTGACCAAGTTGACCCAAATTGACTGAAAGAACAAATTGTCAAATCAAAATATAAACCAAATTGATTGTAACTAATGGCTCAAGTTCATTCCAAAATTGATTGTTGAACTTGACCAAACCATGATTGGACCTAATTGAACCCAATTAACCTACTTAGCCTAAATTGACCTAAAGGTTCAAGTTAGCCTAAATCAAAATAAAATCCAAATTAATTGAAACCAAAGCCTACAATCATCTTCAATTGGTCAATTAAACCCAAACCAACACCCAACCCAAGCTAATTTGGCCAATTTCATCAAATTGGTCAACTTAACCCATTTGACCCAAATGAATTCAAATGAGCCAAAATCAAATCTAAGTCAAACCAAACCAAACCAATTGAACCAAAACATCTTGAATAATCATATGAACTTGGCCCAACCCTTGTTTGACCCAATTTGACCAATTGGTCAACTTGACCCAACCTAACCTAATTTGACCTAAATGAGTCAAATTTAGCCAAACCTAACCAAAACCAACTCCAATTGACTTGAAATTTAACAACTTTTGCTTATTTCAAATCCCAAATCAAATCCAATGCCAAATGATCATTCTACCCTTGGCTCAAGGGCATCACATGAGATAAATCACCCATGTAAGTAGTCATTTCCATTCCTTGGCCACTTTGTACTCTCCCAATGGTCCACCTAAGCACCTAGGACACTACTCAACCTGACCTATGGGGTTGTTGGGTTGGCCATGACCCATTGGAGATGAAATCACCTCACCCTCCCCACTAGAGCATTTGAAACCCATAGGACACCCATGATTCTTTCTTGGCAGCCACCTCCACACCTTTAACTAACCAAGCTGAGCAAATTAACCTCCTACCTACCACCCACGACTCCCAGAGATGGCCAAACAACCACTAGAAGCCAAACTTGATCCCACTATCTGATCAAGAAGAAGGGGGTATACACCCCCTTGTTTCCACTCAAACACACATAAAATTTATTCTTCAGAGCCCTAGCTACCCAAGATAAGCTGCTAGAGCCATTCCCTATGCTCCCAAGCTCATTCCTCGATTAGAAAATGCCATTCTCATCTGTCCCAAAATAAGACACTCACATTTTCGGCCTAACTTTCCCATTATCCATAAAACTCAAATTAACTTTGCACCATCTTCCCTAGGCCTCAGCAAGAACAAATCCTCCCCAAGCTTCCCAAGCACAGATGGACTTAAGTCAAAGTCTTGCTCCAAATCATCGATTCATGTACATCCTGAATGTCAAGGAATTGATCAATTGTTACCTCAATTTCACTGATGAAGCATCCTCAATCGCTTAACCCTTGAGCTGACAAGGTATGCTTCCAAAACTAATCCTTAGACAAAATTGGGTAGCTTTTGAAGAAAACTTGCATCTCGTGTGATCTTGACCATCTTGATCGATGTCGTGAAGGTGTGAGATCCTTTAGAGTTGATCATCTGTTTCGATCAAGTGAGCAATGCCATGACTCCATTCTCCCTTACTTGCATGATGTTAGATCACCATCCATTCTATCAGAATGGACACCATGATTAGATTCGGATCAAATTTGATTTAACTTATTAAGTGGATAAACTAGCCATCCGATCAAACGGATGAGAGATGAGAAAGATCCCTCGCCATCTCGAGTGAGGTAAGTTTTAAGTAGCCAATCCCGCAACGCCACGTGGAAAGTGTGTCGATCAATCATGGTGCCAATCATTCTTTAATTAGCTTAATTAATACTTTATAATGGCTAAAACTTCTAAAAATCATAAAAAAGCATACCAAAATCAAAAAATGCAAATAAATACTAATTTTAATGGTATTTCATAAGATAATTAATTAAAATTTATCTTAATTATTTTAAAATAGTAATTAGGGTTTAATTATAAATGAATAATTAAATACTCAATTACTTGAAATTAATCACAAAAATTTATGGGCTAATTTAATGTGACCAATACCTCCATGATTTTTTGGGATTTATTGCTCACTTAATAGAAAAATGACTAATTAAACCTTAACTACTTTAAGTTAATTAATGATTAATTAATCCCATGAATAGTAATAAATTGATTAATTAAGTTTATTAATCATTGTTCAACAAAAGTGAACTAAGGAATAGGTTACACTTTCCTAAGTTCATTTCACACTTTTTAAAATGAAACTAATTAAGATTTAATTAATTAATTAAATCACTTAATCAAATTAAAATCATAATCACATCAATAATTAATTAAATCATGGGGTAGATCTTTATGTGTTTTATAACCTAAAAGAGTTTAATGAAATTATGGTTAGTCCACATGTGTGGGAAAACCATAAGAGTAATTAATTAAGTCCCTTAATCTAATTAATTATTAATCATGAGCCAATTGCATTAGGCCCCTTTTATTTCTTAAGATCATTACAAGTTTCTTTTTCATGCATATCATGTTGGCTCATACTTACTTAGTTAATTACTTTAAGGTGACATAGGTAAGGGTAATTAATTCATATAATTAAGGGTTCAACTTAATTAACCCATAAAATCAACTTAATTACATTTCCTTAAATTAAATCAAATAACTATAGTGGGAATGGGTTTAAAATAGTAAGTGATGATTTCTCTTCTCCTCTTTAAATCAAATCAAATCCAAAACTTAATTAATAAAGTATCTTTGGTTTGCTTTAAATAATCTTATTTGATTTGATCATCCTTAACCCTAAAACAAACCCTAAAATAAATCCTAAGTCCTAAACCCTAGACACTAAACCCTAAACCCTAAACCTTAAACCTTAAAATCCTAAAAACCTAAAAACCTAAACCTAAATTAAATAAAATGAAAAAAAAAACCTAAACCTTAATTAAATAAATAACTAAAATGGAATAAAAACTTAAACTAAAACCCAAGTAATAAACCTAAACCTAAACCTAAACCTAAACTTAAAAATAAAATAAAATAATAAAAACTAAACAAAAATAAATTAAATAAAAACCTAAACTAAACTAGCAAAGAAAATAAACCTAAAAATAATAAACATAAATAAAATAAAAACTAACCGTAAAATAAAAAAACTTAAAATTAAATAAAATTAAATAAAAATTAAATAAAAAAATAAACCTTAAAAATAAAGCTAAAAACACCTAAAAATAAATAAAAAATAAAACCTAAACCCAATACTAAAAAAATCCTAAACCAAAATAAATAAAATAAAAATAACCTAAATAAACTAAAAATAAAAACTAAATCAAACCTAAACCCTAAACTAAATAAAATAAAATAAACTAAAAAATAAACCTAAACCTAAACTAAAAAAATAATACCTAAAATAAACTTAAAATAAACCAAAACTAAACTTAAAAAATAAAATAAAAAACCTACACATAAACCTAAAACTAAAAATAAAACTAAACCTAAAAAAAAGTAAAATAAAATAAACTAAACTAAGAAATAAACATAAACTTAAATAAAAGAAACTAAAATAAAATTTAATCTAAATAATAACTTAAAATAAATAAACTAAACAAAATAAACCTAAACCTAAACCTAAACTTAAACCTAAACCTAAACTTAGAAATAAAATAAAATAAAAAATAAAAACTAAACAAAAATAAATTAAATAAAAACCTAAACTAAACTAGCAAAGAAAATAAACCTAAAAATAATAAACCTAAATAAAATAAAAACTAACCGTAAAATAAAAAAACTTAAAATTAAATAAAATTAAATAAAAATTAAATAAAAAAATAAACCTTAAAAATAAAGCTAAAAACACCTAAAAATAAATAAAAAATAAAACCTAAACCCAATACTAAAAAAATCCTAAACCTAAAATAAATAAAATAAAAATAACCTAAACCTAAACTAAAATAAATAAAACCTAAACCGAAACCTAAACCCTAAACTAAATAAAATAAAATAAACTAAAAATAAACCTAAACCTAAACTAAAAAAATAATACCTAAAAATAAACTTAAAATAAAAGCCAAAAACTTAAACTTAAAAAAATAAAATAAAAACCTACACATAAACCTAAAACTAAAAAATAAAACTAAACCTAAAAAGTAAAATAAAAATAAAACTAAACTAAGAAATAAACATAAACTTAAACCTAAAAAGAAACTAAAATAAAAAGCCTAATCTAAAATGAATAACTTAAAATAAATAAACTAAACAAAATAAAATAAAAAAAATGTAAATTAAATATAATAAAATAAACTAAATAAATAAAAATAAACTAAATAAACCTAAACATACTAGTTTATTTAATTAAAAAAACTTAAACACTAAACCTAAACCCTAAACTTCAAATCCTAAACCCTAAACCTAAACCTAAAGCATAAACCTAAAACTAACTAAACTAAACCCTAAACCATAAACTCTAAAACTAAAAACTAAACTAAACCTAAACCCTAAACTAAAACTAAACTAAACTAAAACCTAAACCTAAAACCTAAACCTTAAATTAAACTAAACCTAAATAAACCCTAACCCTAATAAACCTAAACCCTAAACTAAACCCTAAATCCTAAAAGCATAAACCCTAAACTATAAACTAACAAATACTAAACCTAAACTTAAACCTAAACCTAAACCCTAAATTCTAAACTAACCCTAATAAGCTATCTAAACCTAACCCTAAAATCTAAAACCTAAAATTCTAAAGTTAACCACTAAATCCTAAATAAACCCTAAACCCTAAACCCTAACTATAACTAAACCCTAAAACCTAAAACTTAAACTTAAACCCTCAACCTAAAACTTAAAAACATAAAACCTAAACTAAATAAAATTAAAAATAAGATAATTAAAAACATAAACCTAAATAAAATAATAAATGAAATAAAGTAAAACCTAAACCTAAACCTTAAAATGAAAGAAAAAATGTAAAAATATAATAAAATAAATAAAATGAAAACTAAACTAAAAAATAAAATAAACTTTAAATAAAACCTAAATAAAATAAAAACTAAACATAAAATAAAAATAAATAAACCTAAAATAAAATAAATAAGAACTAAATAAAAATCTAAACCTATAAAATAAACCTGAAAATAAATAAATAAAAATTCTAAACCCTAAACTAAAAAAAACCCTAAAACTAAAATAAATATGAAATCAATAAAATCAAATAAACCAAAACCTAAACTAAAATAAATTAAACTAAAATAAATAAAACCTAAACCTAAACCTAAACTAAATAAAATAAAATAAACTAAACTAAACCTAAACTAAAATTAAAACTTAAAAATAAACCTAATAAAAAACCTAAAACCTAAACCTTAAAAAAAAAAATAAAATAAAAATCAAAACATAAACCTAAAAAATAAAAAAAATAAAACATAAACCTAAAAAATAAAATAAAAATAAAACTCTACTAAAAATAAACCTAAACCTAAAAAAATATATAAAATTAAAACCTAAAATAAATAAACTAAACTAAAAAAATAAAACTAAACCTAAATATAAATAAAAAATAAAGTAAACTATAAAAAAAACTTAACATACTAAATAAACCTAAACCTACTAGTTTACTTAATTTAAAAAAAAAAACCTAAACCCTAAATAAACCCTAAACCTAAACCTAAAACCCTAAACCACAAACCCAAACCCTAAACCCTAAACCCTAAACCAAACTCCCTAAACCTAAACCTAAAGTAACAAAATAAATTAAAAAATAAACCTAAACCTTAAACCTAATAAAACTAAACCCTAAGAATGGGCAACCTTAATGGTAAGAACATCACCATCAACCAAACCTCCCTAGATCCAATGGAGGTGAAGGCGAGTCACGCAGTGGTGGTGGGTGATCTAGAGGTGCTAGTGGATATGGAGGTGGTGGTCGGAGTAGTGGTGGTTATGGAGGCAGGAGGAGTGATGGAGGTTACAACCATGGTGGTGGCGGAGGGAGAGATTTGGGTTATGATGGTGGAACTCTCTACTTGAGAGGTTGGGATGGTTTTGATGGGAACTAGAGAAACTGAAGAATGGCCTATCCGATCTACTGCTTATGGAACTATGTCTTTACATTAGAGAAAGATTCTAAATTTAGGTTTTTGCTATATGCATGCTCATTTTTGATCCATGTCGTTACTTTTGTCTTACAGAACTTGGTGGGTTACTTGGTTGATGAAATCAAAAAAAATAAATGTTGAATCTAAATTTGTTCTCTGTTAAATAAAACCCTAGGCCCTAAACCCTATAAACTCTAAACCCTAAACCCTAACCCTAAAACTTAAACCCAAAATCCTAAACCCTAAACCCCAAACCCTAAACACTAAATCCTAAACCCTAAACCCTAAACTCCAAACCCTAAATCTTAAACCCTAAACCCTAAAGTAACCCTAATCCCTAAACCCTAAAAAGCTAAAAGTCTAAAGCTAAACTAAATAAAACCTAAAAATAAAATAAAAAAAAACTATTTTTCTTTTATTGAAAACTCTATAAGCTCTACTAGAAAGAGAGTATCCTAAGAAAATGCCATCATCTGATTTGTAATCAAACTTACCTAAATGCTCTTTTCCATTATTCAAAATAAAACATTTACATCCAAATACATGAAAGTGTTCAATCTTAGGGTTCTTTCCAAAAAATAATTCATAGGGTGTCTTCTTCAAAATTGGTCTAAAATAAATCCTATTCATCACATAACATGCAATATTTATTGCTTCTGCCAAAAAATATTTTTGCAATTTATACTCATCAAGCATAGATCTACTTAATTCAATTAATATTCTACTTTTATCTCTACTACATTTTGGTGAGTTCTAAAAAAAATTATGTCTAATCCCATGTTCATCACAATAATCCTCAAATAATTTATTTTCAAATTTGTTACCACCATGATCTAACCCTATTAATCAAAAGGCCTTGTTCTCTTTGAATATATTTAGAAAACTTCCTAAACTCAACAAAAGCATCATCCTTGCAAGTTACAAACAAAACCCAAATATATTAGGAGAAATCATCAATACTCACAAAACCATAATTTTTTCCACCTAAGCTAGTGGTGCTAATTGGACCAAATAAATCAATGTGCAATAATTTTAGAGGTCTAGAAGTAGAAATAATATTTTTACTTGTAAATGAGCTTCTAGAATGCTTTCCATGAATACATGCATCACAAACATAGTTTGAATGAAAATTTAATTTAGGCAATCCAACTACTAAATCAAGTTCAGCAATTTTATTGAGTGTGTGCATGTTTATATGACATAGTCTCCTTTGCCATAACCATATATCATCATGAGTGCTAAAATAAAGTAAATTCAAATTCAAATAATGAAAGCTATCTGAATCAATGACATAAATATTTTTATGTCTTTGTCCTACTAACAAAACATTTTCAATATTTTTTATAATACAATATGATGCATGAAATACTACATTCAAACCTTTATCACATAATTGACTAATAGAAATTAAATTATGTTTTAATCTTTCTACAAGAAAAACTTTATCTAAAGTGATATAATTCTTACAAATATACCCAATGCCAATGATCTTTCCTCTTGCATTATCTCCATATGTAACAAATCCTCCATCACTTGATTCTAAAGTTGTAAATTTATCTTTATCTCCCGTCATATGTCTTCAACATCCACCAAGTACCACATGCCTTCTTTGATTTTTTTGAAGGCATTCCTACAAAGAAAATCACATGTTAACTTTTGGAACCCAAACATGTTTGGGTCCACATTCTAAATTCAAGCAAGATATCTGCATGTGTGGTTTGTAGTGCTTGTACCTTTTGGTACCGATACATAAGATGATTGCTTAGTGTTTTCTAATTTACGCATAGCAATCAAATGAAATATGCCCTTTCTATCATAATAGTTGCACCAAACATTAGTGTTTGCATATGGCCAATAATTATAAGATATATGAGTGGGATGTGTATGATGCAAATAATTTTATTAAATGTTTTCTTGATGAAGCATTATAATGAACTTGGGGTTTCAAACATAATTCTAATCTTGCTTTTAATAATATATTCTCTCTTTCAAGTTTACGTAGAAGGAACAAATATTTTTACTTTTAAAATTATCACATACATTTTTTAAATCACAAAAATGCATATCTAAATTTTTATGTTCTTTTTCTAAGGTTTTGTATTTTTTTTAAATTAATTTATATTAAATAACTAAAATATTAAAAGCATTATCTAATTCATCATAAGATATAATATTACATTCCTCTTGAGAATCTAAGTCAGATTCTCCATTTTCCATAAGACATATGTTGACCTCTTCATCGGATGAGCAAGTACTTGATTCATTTGAATCTGGATTGGCCCATAAAGCCTTCTTCTTCTTCTTGTGGTACTTTTTCTCCTTCATATTTTTTCTTCTATCCACATCAATCTCTTTCTTCTTTGATTCTTCATGTTTTGGACAATCACCTCTTATGTGTCTAGGCTTTTTACAATGGTAGCAAATGATCCCTTCACCTGTAAGAAATTTATTAGTTTGAAATTTATAGTTTTTTGATTTTTTTTTATACCTTTGATTCTTCTTCCTTAGCAAGTTCCCAAGCCTTTTGGATAGAATGACCACCTCATCACTATCACCATCCGAGCTTAAGGTGTTATGTTCATCACTATCATCAACTTGTAATGTAATGCATTTTCCTTTCTCCTTCTCCCTTTTGGTTGAGTTATACATCTTATCCCTTTGAGCAATAACCTATTCATGTGCTATCAAATAAGTCAAGAGCTGATCAAGTGGATAAGTAAATAAATCTTCACTAATAGTTACTTTATTTCCCATTCTTGGAAGACATCTAAGAATCTTATAGACTTAGTCTTGATTCTTAAATATTTTCCAAAAGAATGCAATGTGTTAATTATTTTCGTGAATCTAGTAAACATATCAAATAGATTGTAAGGAGACATATGAAATAACTCATATTCATGAATTAGTCTATTTATTTGAGCATTCTAACTTCTAGTTCCTTCATAAGTTATATTGAGTTTATCCCATATTTCTTTGGTTGTACTTAACATAAAAATTTTCATGTAATCATTAGGTAATAAAACAGAATGTAAAGTATTACAAGCCATAGCATTTAATTCATCAAGTTCTCTTTCAGCTACAATCCATTCCCCAAAAGTTTTTCTACTTTAATTCCATTTACTTCTACTATGGGTTTATGATATTGATGTGTCAACATATACCATAAGCCTACATCTTGACCTCTTCAAATATACTAATTCTATTTTTCCAATAATTAAATGGTACACTATCTAAAAGTGGAGGTCTATGAGTGGATTTTCCAATTGTGAACCCTTTGGAAACCTTATGCCATAGTGAAAAGATCTACTTTGGATGTTAATAAAAGAGCCAAGGCTTTGATACAAATTGTGAGTCACTAAAAATCTTAGTGAATATATTAAAATTTTAAAAGTTAAATCTTAAATTTTAAGTTTTAGAAAATTAATTTTGATTTTATAATGACAAGATAAAATTCTTAATGCAAAATAAAAAAGTACAAGAAAAGTAAAGAGAGACAATAGCACAATTTTATGTGGTTCGCCAAACCTCAAAACCAAATTTACGCCCAAGCCACGCTAGAATCCACTAAATGCAAAATTGCTTACAAATAGTATTCTCCTATAATGGGTGAGTATAACCCCTACAATAATATGTACTCCTCAAAGGGGTGAGTACAACCCCAATATAAATTTACAAGATGAAAAGAAAAATACAAAATAATAAATTTTGATAAAATATATCTCACAAATATACCAAGCTATCCAATTCAAAAGTGATCTCAAACTTATAAATGATTACTTTACAACTTAAAAATATGGCAAGGTAAAAATGCTCACTTAATATTGATAAGAAATAATAAAATAAATATCTTAAAGTGATCTTACTAAGATGTTTATGTTATTACAATAGACTAATATAAAAATGATTTCAAAATAAATTCATATTCTTTTGTAACAATAAATTTCAGCAAAGAATAATTTATTTTATTTTAAAAAAGATGCTTTCAATTAATGCAAATGATCACAAAATACTTAAATAAAATTAGTATATATAGATCTAAGTAGGCTAGTAAGCTTTAATTAAAAGAGAGATCTAACAAGTATGAAAATAATTTCAGCACAATAAATTAATTTAGAATACTTAAAATAAACTTCTAAAATAGATTTAAGAATAAATGATCTTTCTAATAAGACTAATGAAAAAATATTTCAAGAAACCAAAAGAAATTTGTAGGAAGATAAAAATTTCAACAAGTTGAAATAAATCCTACAAACTATCACAAGAGTTTTTCACAAAAAAATGATTGAAAAACTTTTGATGTGAAAAACATAGACTTTGATGTCCAAAGACTAGTCCACCAAAAAGTATAAATTGGAAAGAATAAATAGATGGTGAAAATAGTATGAACAACTAAAAAAAGGATTAAGATCAAGAAAATAAACTCAAGTAATTTGAGAAAGCTTGCTTAGTTGAAGATGTTGAAGCTTCCAAACCAAGGATTTGATCTTGCAATATTTGGAGAACACTAAGGAAAATCTAGAAATTTTCTCTTAGATTTGCTTGGGATTTTGAATTTGAATGAGGAATTCTTTCTTGAAGAGAATGAGGGCTATTTATAAGCAAGAAGATCATTTTGAATTATTTCAAAAAATATATTATCCTAACATCAATTTATCATGTAATAATTTAATATTCAATAAAAATATAATTTATTTTAAATAAATATTAAATTTAAACAACCAAAATTTGGCTATTCACATGGGCAAGTAAAAAATAATCAAATATGGCTCTTAGTATATTCAAAGCACATAGAATGCAATCATTATTAAAATGATCTAATGTTTGAAAAGTCATATTAAATTCAATTTTAATGAAACTAGGGTAATGTAACCTATCAAATTAAAGAAAAAAAAATCCAAGGAATCCGTTAGAGATGAAATCAGATATAAATTCCTTGATTATAAGATTACTAAAAATACAACATTCTACATATTTTTGTTAATTTTGAAATATGACATTTAAATATTATGATATAATTTATATATAATCATACATATGTTAGTTATCATATAACCTTAAAATTAAATTAAAAATTTTAATTATATTAAATATATAAACTAATTACACTTAATAGTCATAATTTATTATCATTTATTATTTTGGTAATTCAAATGCTATGTATAAAACATATAATTGAATGTTAATTAGATAGAGGTTTATATAAATTAACCTCATTATCATTATTTAAAATAATAAATAATAATATGGTAAGTTGTGAGCAAATTGATTCATGTCAATGAACTCATAATAATTTTTAAATGCATATAACCTAAAATATTGTATATTGAGCTTCACATTATCCATTTTGATCAATCTTCCGTTCTTCTATCCTTGCAATTACTCAAACATATTATAGACATATTGGATATGTAATTAGCAATTAATATATCTAAATCATAAAATATACATTAGAACATCCAAGCATTTATTTGTTATCATCAAAATTAATCATTGAACATGAAAATTAATAGAGGTGGCTAATCGAGTGATCCGAGGTGTGGATATGGAGGTGTTGGAGCTGGTGGTTATGGAGGCAAGAGAAGCAGAGGTTACAACCTCGAGGGAGAGATCGGGATATGATGGTGGATCATGACGAGAGGTCAGGTAAAAAGAAAGAGAAGAAACAAAATCCAATCTGCTACTTATGGAATTGTATCTTTAGAGTAGAGACGGTTGTAGTTATATGTGGTTTTTGATTTGCTCTATGCGTGCTCATTTTTTATCTATCTCATCACGTGAGTCTTAGAAAATTTAATGTGATACTTGGTTGATGAAAGCGAAAAGAAGAAATATTGAATATTAATTTGTTCTATTAGAAAAACTAAACCTAAATAAAATAAAACCTAAAACTAAAATAAACTTAAAAAATAAATAAAAAATCAAACCTAAACCCTAAGCTAAAAAAAACTTAAACCTAAAATAAACAAAATAAAATAAGTATAAACTTAAATTAAATAAACTAAATAAAAATAAATAAAACCTAAACCTAAACCCTAAACTAAATAAAATAAAATAAACTAAAAATAAACTTAAACTTAAACTAAAAAAAAACCTAAAAAACTAAAATAAAAACCTAAAACCTAAACCTAAAAAAAAATAAAATAAAAAACCTAAACATATACCTAAAAAATTAAAAAATAAACCTTAACCTAGAATAAAATAAAAATAAAACTAAACTAAAACTAAACATAAACCTAAACCTAACCCAAATAAAAAACCTAAAATAAATAAATAAACTAAATTAAAAAATATAAAATATAAAATAAAATAAAATAAAATAAATAAAATAAACTAAATAACCTAAACCTATCATTTACTTAATTTAAAAAAGAAAACTTAAACACTAAACCCTAAACCAGAAACCTAAATCTTAAACCATAAACCCTAAACCCATGAGTTTTTTAATTTTAAAAAATAAAAATAAAATAAAATAAAAAACCCTAACCTTAAACCCTAAAAACCCTAAACCCTAAACCCAAAAAACCTAAACTAAAAAAACCCTAAAATGCTAAAACCAAAACCTAAACTAAATAAATAAAATTAAATAAAATAAACATAAACCCAAAAAAAATAAAACAAATAAAATAAAAACCTAAACTAAACCTAAACCTAAACATAAACATAAACCTAAAAAGAAAATAAAATAAAAAATGAAAACTAAAGTAAAATAAAATAAATAAAACCATAAAATAAACTAAAAAATAAAATAAATAAAAAAATAGAAAACCTAAATAAAATAAAAACTAAATGTAAAATAAAAATAAAATAAACCTAAAATAAAATTAAATAATAACAAAATAAAAACCTAAACCAAAAAAATAAACATACAAATTAATAAAAAATACAACCTAAACCCTAAACTTAAGAAAAAAACATAAACCTAAAATAAACAAAATAAAATAAACATAAATTAAAATAAACTAAACTAAAATAAATAATACCCAAACCTAAACCAAAAAATAAACAAAACCTAAACCCTAAACTAAATAAATAAAACTAACTAAAAATAAACCTAAGACTAAACTATAAAAAAAACCTAAAATAAACCTAAAATAAAACCAAAAACTTAAACCTAGAAAATAAATTAAACCTAAACCTAAAACATAAAAAATAAAAAAAAATAAAAAAAAATAAACAATAAACCTAAACCTAAAATAAACTAAAATAAAACCTAAACTAAAATAAATAAACATAAAATAAATAAAATAAACTAAATAAAATAAAATAAACCTAAACCCTAAACCTAAAAGAAATAAATCCTAAACCTAAACCTAAATAAATCCTAAAATAACCCTAAACCCTAAACTAAAATACTAAACCTAAACTATAAACATACAAACCTAAACCCTAAAAAAAACCCTAAACCTAAAAATAAACCCAAAACCCTAATCCTAAACCTAACTTACTATAAACCTAAACTCCTAAACCCTAATAAAAACTAAACCCTAAACTCTAAATCCTAAATCCTAAACCCTAAACCCTAAACCCTAAACCCTAAATCTTAAACCAAACCTTAAACCCTAAATCTACAACCTTAAGACCTAAAACCTAAACCATTAAAAAATCATAAACCCCAAACCCTAAACTCTTAACCCTAATCTAACCCTAAACCATAAACCCTAAAACCCTAAACCCTACGAGTTTACTTAATTTAAAAAAATATATAAAAAATAAATAAAAAATAAAAAAACCCCTTACCTTAAACCCTAAAATGAACCCTAAACCCTAAACCATAAACCCAAAAATCCTAAACCCTAAACCCTAAAATGCTAAAAACCTAAACCTAAACTAAATAAAGCCGAAAAGTAAAATAAATAAAAAAACTTAAACAAAAATAAAATAATAAAAATAAATAAAATAAAAACCTAAACTAAAACCTAAACCTAAACCTAAAAAGAAAATAAAATAAAAAATGAAAACTAAACTAAAATAAAATAAATAAACCCTAAAATAAACTAAAATAAAATAAATAAAATAAAACCTAAATAAAATAAAACTAAATTTAAAATAAAATAAAATAAACCTAAAAAATAAAATAATAACTAAATAAAACCTAAACTAAAATGAACTAAAATTAAACAAAATAAAGTAAACATAAACCTAAACAAAAATAAACTAAACTAAAATAAATAATACCCAAACCTAAACCAAAAATAAACAAAACCTAAACCCTAAACTAAATAAAATAATACAAACTAAAAATAAACCTAAGCCTAAACTATGAAAAAACCATAAAATAAACCTAAAATAAAAACCTAAAACATAAACATAGAAAAATAAATTAAAAACCTAAACAAAAACCTAAAAATAAAAAATAAAACCTAAACTTAAAAAAAAACTAACAAAATTAATAAACATAATCCTAAACCTAAACCTAAAAAATAAACTAAAATAGAAAACCTAAACTAAAATAAATAATCATAAAATAAATAAAATAAACTAAATAAAAGTAAGAAATAAACCTAAAAAAGCCCTAAACCCAAAAAAAAACCCCTTAGATCCTAAACCCTAAACCCAATACCCTAAACCCTAAAACTAACCCTAAACCTTAAACCCTAAACTCTAAACCTATAACAATAAACATAGAAACCTAAACCCTAAACACTAAAATAAAACCTAAACCCTAAATTAAACATAAATAAATTAATAAATAAAACTATAAATAAACCTAAAATCTAAACCTAAACCTAAACTAAACTACTCTAAACTTAAACCTAAACAAAATATAAACCTAAACTACCTAAACTAAACTAAACCTAAACTAACCTAAACCTAAACTTAAACCTAAAACTCCTAAAACTTAAACTATAAACCTAAAATAAACCCTAAACTAAAACCTAAACTAAACCTAAACCCTAAACCTAAACTAAACTAAACCTAAACTAAACCTAAACCCTAAACTAAATCATAAACCTAAACTTAAAAACCTAAACCTAAAACTATAAACTAAACTAAAACTAAACCAAAAACTCCTAAACTAATCTAAACCTTAAACTAAATAAACCTTAAACTCTAAAATAAACCTAAAACTAAACCTAAATCTAAATCTAAAACCTAAACTATAAACCCAAAAACCCTAAACCTAAAAAACCTAAAACCCTAAACCCTAAAGTAACCATAAAAACTAAACCCTAAAGCTTAAAACCTAAAGCCTAAAGCCCAAAGCCTAAAACCTAAACCCTAAACCCTAACCCTAAACCCTAAACCCTAAACCTAAAACCCCTAAACCCTAAACCCTAAACCATAAAAACCTAAACCAAAACTAAATGAAATCTAAAAAATAAAATAAATAAAAAAACCCTAACCTAAATAATATAAAATATTAAAATAAAATAAAACCTAAACTAAAACCTAAACCTTAAATAAAATATAATAAACTAATTAAAACAAACTAAAATATAATACATAAAAACCTAAACTAACTTAAAAAATGAAATAAACCTAAGAATAAAAAAATCTAAATAAAATAAAACTTAACATAAAGTAAAATAAAAACTTAAAACAAAATAAATTAAAAACTAAATAAAACCTAAACCTAAAAAAATAAAACTTAAATAAACCAACAAATAAATAAAAATAGAACCTAAACCTAACTAAAAAAAAAAAACCTAAACCTAAAATAAAAAATAAAATAAACCTAAAAAACTAAAATAAACTAAACTAAAATAAATAAAACCTAAACCTAAACTTAAACCTAAACCTAAACATAAACCTAAACTAAATAAAATAAAATAAAATAAAATAAACTAAAAAAATAAACTAAATAAACCTAAACCTACTAATTCACTTAATTTAAATAAATAAATAAAACCCTAAACCCTAAAATTAACCATAAACCCTAAATTCTAAA
The DNA here is from genome assembly GCA_021442155.1 of Cymbidium sinense. Lineage (NCBI taxonomy): Eukaryota > Viridiplantae > Streptophyta > Magnoliopsida > Asparagales > Orchidaceae > Cymbidium > Cymbidium sinense. The sequence continues at coordinate 46,119 of JAKCPB010001978.1, read as the reverse complement.
CCCTAAACCTACAACCCTAAACCTAGATAAACCCTAAAACCATAAACCCAAAATTGTCAAAATGCCAAAATCCTATACCTAAACTAAATGAAACCTAAAAGAAAAAAAATGCAAAGAAATCCTCAACCGAAACCTAAACTTAAACCTAAATGTAAAAAGAAAATATAATAAAAAACAAAAACTAAACTAAAATAAATAAATAAAACCTAAACTAAACAAAAAAATAAAGTAAACAAAAAATAGAAACCTAAATAAAAAATAAAAGCAAACATAAAATAAAAATAAAATAAACCTAAAATAAAAAAAATAATAACTAAATGAAAACCTCAACCCAAATAATAAACCTAAAAATAAATCATAAAAATACATAAAAAAATAAAACTTAAAAACTAAAAAAACATTAACCTAAACTAAACAAATAAAATAAACCTAAAACTAAAATAAACTAAATAAAATAAAACTAAAATAAACCTAAACCTAAACTAAAAATAAAACCTAAATATAAACCTAAAATAAAATCTAAACCTAAATTAAAAAAAAAAATAAAATTAAACCTAAACCTAAACAAAAATAAAATAAAACCTAAACCTAAAAAAAATATAATAAAAATAAAACTAAACTAAAAAATAAGTGTAAACCTACTATACATAAACCTAAAAAAATAAGCAAAATTAAAATAAACTAAAATTAAACCTAAAATAAACTAAATATAATAAAATAAACTAAAATAAAATAAAAATAAAATAAACTAAACTAAATAAAAACTAAATAAACTAAATAAACTAAAATCTACTTTTAAATAATTTTAAAAAATTTTAAACCCTAAACCTAACTCTAAATATACTAAACACTAAGCCCTAAGCCTAAAACTAACCCTAAACCCTAAATCATAAACCTACACCCTAAACTAAACCTAAAAGCCTTAAACCCTAAACCTAAACCCTAAACCCTAACCTAAACCTAAACCCTAAACCCTAAATCCTAAACTAAAATAACCCTAAACCCTAAACCCTAAATCTAAAACCCTAACCCTAAGCCTATCCAACCTTAAACCCTAAAATAACCCTAAACCCTAAACCATAAAACTAAACTAAACCTAAACACTAAACCTAAACCCTCCCTAAACCTAAACCCTAAACCTAAAACTAATAAACCTAAAACTAAAACTAAAAAATCTAAACCTAAACTAAATGAAACCTAAAAATAAAATAAATAAATAAACATAAACCTAATAAAATAATAAAATAAAATAAAATAAAAACCTAAACCAAAAAATAAAATAAATAAAAAAGTAAAAATAAAATAAAATAAAGTAAATAAAAACCTAAACTAAACTAAATAAGTAAAATAAACATAACAAAAAAACCTAAATAAAATAAAACTAAACATAAAATAAAATAAAATAAAATAAACTAAATAAAACCTAAACCTAAAAAATAAACATAAAAAATAAATAAAATACAAACTTAAACCCTAAACTAAAACCTAAATCTAAAATAAAATAAAATAAGCAAAATAAAATAAACTAAAGATAAACTAAAATATACAAAACTAAAATAAATAAACCTAAACCTAAACCTAAAATAAACTAAACCTAAACCTAAACCTAAACTAAATAAAATAAATAAACTAAAATACCTAAACCAAACTAAATATAAACCTAAAAATAAACATAAAATAAAAAACATAAACTTAACCCAAAAATAAAATAAAAAAACCTAAACCTAAACCTAAAAATAAAAATAAACCTAAACCTAAAAAATAAAATAAAATAAAAAACTAAAATAAAAAATAAACTTAAACCCAAAAAATAAACTAAAATAAAACCTAAACTAAAATAAATAAACCTAAAATAAAATAAAAAAAATAAACTAAACCCTAAACTAAAAAAAAAAAACTAATCCTAAAATAAATAAAATAAAATAAACCTTAACCTAAACTAAAATAAACTAAACTAAATTAGATAAAACCTTAAACCCTAAACCCTAACCCTAAACCATAAACCCTAAACCCCAAGCCCTAAACCTAAACCTAAAGTAACTAAATAAAATATAAATTAAACCTAAACCCTAAAACCTAATAAACCTAAACCAAAACCAAAATCCTAAGAATGGACAGAACCTTGACAGCAGGAACATCACCGTCAACCAAGCTCAGTCTAGATCTGGCGGTGGAGGTGAAGTCAGAGGCGGCGGTTATCACAGTTGTGGTGGGGGATCTGGAGGTGCTAGTGGATATGGAGGTGGTGGTCGGAGCAGTGGTGGTTATGGTGGGGAGGAGTGATGGAGGTTACCTGGTGGTGGTGGGAGATCGGGGATATGATGGTGGATCCCGCTACTGAGAGGCCGAGGTGGTGCCGATGGGAATTAGTGAAATTGAAGAACTGATCATCACCGCTTATAGAACTGTGTCTTTATAGTAGAGATGGTTCTAGTTATCTAGGGTTTTGGATGCATGCTCATTTTTTAACTATGTTGTCACTTGTGTCTTAGAAAACTTGGTGTGTTACTTAGTTGATGAAATCAAAAAGAAGAAATGTTGAATCTCAATTTATTTTTTGAAAAAAAACCAAAACCCTAAACCCTAAAATAAAACCTAAACCCAAAAATTAAAACCCAAAAAACATAAACCCTAAAATCAAAACCTAAACCCTAAACCCTAAACCATAAAACCCTAAACCCTAAACCCTAAATCCTAAAATCTAAACCGTAAACTATAAACCCTAAACCCTAAACCCTAAGCCCTAAATAAATAAAAAACAAACTAAAAATACTAAATAAACCTAAACCTATCGGTTTACTTAATTTAATAAAAAAAAACCTTAAACCCTAAATCATAAACCTAAACCTAAACCCTAAACTTAAAGCTACAACCTAAAACCTAAACTCATAAACTAAAACCTAAACCCTAACCCTAAACCTTAAACCCTAAAAGCATAAACCCTAAAATAAACCTAAAAAACCTAAACCCTAAACCCTAAACCCTAAACCATAAACCCTAAATGCCAAACCCTAAACCTTAACCTAAAGTAAGTAAATAAATAAAAAAATAAACCAATTTTAAACCTAATAACCCTAAACCTAAACCTAAACCCTATGGATGGCGAACCTTAATAGAACATCACCAACCAACCATGCTCGCTATGTGGAGGGAGAAAAGGCAGGTGGTGGTTATCGCTGGTGGTGGGTATTTGGAGATGCTGGTGGATGGAGTGGAGTAGTGGTGATTATTGAGGCAAGAGGATAAGAGGTTATAGCCGTGGTGGTGGCAAAGGGAGAGATCGAGATATGATGGTGAATCCCACAACTCAAGAGACCGAGGTGGTTCTGATGGGAACTGGAGAAACTGAGAACTAACGATCCAATCACGCTTATGGAACTATGTTCTTATAATAGATGGTTCTAGTTATCTAGGCTTTGATTTCAGATGCATGATTTTTTGATCTATGTCATCACTTGTGTCTAAGAAAACTTGGTGTGTTATTTGGTTGATGAAAAAAAAAATGAATGTTGAATCTAAATTTATTATATGTTAAAAAAAAATAAAACCCTAAACCTTAAACTAAAACAGACCTAAACCTAAAACCAAAACCTAAACCCCAAACCCTAAATCTAAAACCTAAACCCTAAACCTAAAATTAAAAAAACCCTAAACCCTAAACCCTAAAACCTAAACCTAAACCCCAACCATAAACCCCAACCCTAAACCTACACCCTAAATGCTAAACTAACTAAACTCTAAAAAGCTAAAACCTAAACCCAAACTAAATTAAACCTAAAATAAATTAAATAAAAAACCTAAACCAAAAAAATAAAATAAAAATAAACTAAAACCTAAACCTAAACCTAAACCCAAAAGAGAATTAAATAAAACTAAATTAAAATAAAATAAATAAAAGCCTAAACTAAACTAAAATATAAAACCTAAATAAAATAAACTAAACCTAAAATAAAAATAAATAAATAAAAAATAATAAATATAAAAATAAAAAAAACTAAACCTAAAAAATAAACTAATAAATAAAACATAAAATAAAAAAAAAAACCTACACCCTAAACTAAAAAAAAAAAAACATAAATAAAAAAAATAAACCTACCTAAACTAAAATAAATAAACCTAACCCTAAACCTAAAATAAATTAAACCTAAACCTAATATTAAACTAAATAAATTAAAATAAACTAAAATAAGCTTAAACAAACTAAAAAAAATAAAACCTAGAAATAAACCTAAAATAAAAATAAAACCTAAATCTAAAAAATAAACTAAAACCTAAACTTAAACCTAAAAAATAAAACTAAACCTAAACCTAAAAAGTAAAATAAAAAATAAAACTAAACTAAAAATAAGGCCTAAACCTAAACCTAAACTAAATAATAAACTAAAATAAATAAACCTAAAATAAATAAATTAAAATAAATAAATAAAAAAATAATCCCAAATAAAATATAAAATAAAATAAACTAAAAAAATAAAAAAACTAAATATACTAAATAAACATAAACCTACTAGTATACTTAATTTAAAAATAAATAAATAAATAACTCCGAAGCCTAAACCCTAAACCTTAAAACTAATCTTAAACCCCCTAAATCTGCAACTCGAAACCCTAAACTGTAAACCCTAAAACACTAAACCCTAAACCTTTAACCCTAAACCTAAACCTTAAACCCTAAAACCCTAAACCCAAAAACCCTAAAATCTACAACCCTAAACCGTAAACACTAAACCCCAAACCCTAAACCCTAAACTGTAAAAATTTAAAAACTTAAAAACCTAAACCTAAACTATATAAAACCTAAAAATAAAATAAATAAAAAACCTAAACCTAAACCTAAAAATGAAATATAATAAAAAATAAAACCTAAATTAAAAAATAAATAAACCTAAAAATAAAAAACTTAAATAAAATAAAAACTAAATCAAAAATTAAAATAAAATAAAATAAAATAAAATATAAACAAAATAAAAACCTAAACCTAAAAAGAATGTAAAAATAAATAAAAAATAAAACCTAAACCCTAAACTAAAAAAAAAACCTAAACTAAAAATAAACAAAATAAAATAAACCTAAACCAAAACTAAAATAAAATAAAGTAAAATAAATAAAACCTAAACCTAAACCCTAACTAAATAAATATAAACTAAAAAAATAAACCAAACCTAAGATAAAAAAATAAACCTAAAATAAACCTAAAATAAAACCTAAACCTAATCCAAAAAATAAAATAAAAAAAACCTAAACCTAAACCTAAAAGTAAAAAAATAAAATAAAATAAAATCTAAACTAAAAAATGAACATAAACTTAAACCTAAACTAAAAAGCAAACTAAAATAAAACCTAAACTAAACAAATAAACCTAGAATAAATAAACTAAACTAAATAAAAATAAAAATAAGCTCTAAATAAATAAAAAAAATAAATTAAAATAAATAAAAATAAACTAAAATAAATAAACCTAAACCTACCAATTTACTTAATTTTTTTTTAAAAAAGAAAAAAACCTAAACCTTAAACCCTAAACCCTAAACCCTAAATCCTAAACCCTAAACCCTAAACCATAAACCCAAAACACTACAACTAACCCTAAACCCTAAACCCTAACCTAAACCCTAAACCCTAAACCCAAAACCCTAACCCTAACCCTAAGCTCTAAACCCTAAACCTTGAACCCTAAAACCCTAAACCCTAAACTCTTAAATAACCCTAACCCCTAAACCCTGAAAACCCAAACCCTAATGCTTAAACCCTACACCCTAAACCCTAAACCCTTATCCTTAACCCTAAACTAAATCTTAAATTTTAAATGCTTAAATTAAACCATAAACCCTAAACACTAAACAACCCTAAACCCTAACCCTAAACCTAACCTAAACCCTAAAATACCTAAAAATAAAACCTAAAAAATAAATAAAAAATAAACCTAAACCCTAAACTAAAAAAAAAAAAACTAAACTTAAAAAAATAAAAAATAAAATTAACTAAACATAAACATAAAATAAACTAAACCTAAACCCTAAACTAAATAAAATAAAATAAAATAAAATTAAACTAAAAAAAGCTAAAACCTAAACTAAAAAATAAAACCTAAAAATAATCATAAAATAAAAACCTAACACCTAAACAAAAAAAATAAAACTTAAACCTAAAAAATATAAAACTAAACTAAAAATAAACATAAACCTAAACCTAAACTTAAAAAATAAACTAAAGAAAATCTAAATTATAATAAATAAACCTAAAGTAGATAAACTAAACTAAATAAAAGCAAAAAAATAAAATAAACTAAAATAAATAAATAAAATATGCTAAATAACCTAAATAAACCAAACTCGAACTATTAAAAAAACCCTAAACCCTAAACTAACCCTAAACCCTAAACTATAAACCCTAAACCCTAAACCCTAAACCTTAAACCTAAACCCTAACCCTAACCATAAACCATAAACCCTAAACCCTAAAACCCTAAACCCTAAACTTTAAACTAACGCTAAACCCTAAACCCTAAACACTAAAAACCCCCTAAAGCCTAAAGCTTAAAGTCTAAACTAACCCTAAACCCTAAGCTAACCCTAAACCCTAAACCCTAAATAATAAAACCTAAACCCTAAAAACTCTAAACCCTAAAGCCTAAAACACTAAACCATAAACCCTAAATCTTAAACCCTAAAAAACCCTGAACCCTAAACTCTAATCCTTAATCCTAAACCTTATATCGTAAAAGCATAAACCCTAAATCCCTAAATCCTAAATGTTAAACCCTAAACCATAAACCCTAAACTCCAATAAACCTAAACCTAAAGTTAGTAAATAAATTTAAAAAATGTAACCCAAAAAAACCTAATAAACATAAATATAAACTAAACACTAAGAATGGGAACCACTAGAACATCACTCCAACCTTCGCCTAGATCTGGCAATGGAAAGGCAGGCTAATATAAAAGGTGGTGGGGGATCTAGAGGTGTTGGTGGATTTGGTGGTGGTTAGAGCAAATTATGGAGGCCGAGGAGCGATGGAGGCTACATGGTGGTGGAGGAGAGATCATATGATGGTGGATCCTACTACTCGAGAGGCCAGCGTGGTTCTGATGGGAACTAAAGAAATTGAAGAATGGCCAATCTGATCTACTATTTATGGATCTGTGTCTTTACAGTAGAGACATTTCTAGTTATATATGGTTTTTAATTTTCTCTATGCATGCTCATTTTACATTTATGTTGTTGCTTGTGTCTTAGAAAACTGATGAACTAAAGAAGAAATGTTGAATCTTAATTTGTTCATTGTTAAATTCAAAACCAATAACAGAAAACCCTAAACTAAAACTTGAACCCTAAACCAAAACTTAAACCCTAAACCCTAAACCCTAAAAACTCTAAACCCTAGACCCTAAAGCCTAACCCTAAACACTAAACCCTAAATCCCTAAACCCTAAACCTTAAACCCTAAAACCTAAACCATTAACCCTAAAACCTCCTAAACAAAAAATAAAATAAACCTAAACCTAAATAAGCTAAACTAAAATAAATAAAACCTAAACCTAAAGCTAAAATATACTAAACCTAAACCTAAATAGAAAAAATAAAATTAAAAATTAACATAAATTAAAAAAACCTAATACCTAAACATAAGTAAAAAAAATAAAAAATCTAAACATAAAACTAAAAAATAAAAATATAAACTAAAAAAATAAAATAAAAATAAAACTAAAAAAAATGAACAAAACCTAAACCTAAAATCAGTTTACTTAATTTAAAAAATACCTAAATTCTAAACCCTAAACCTAAACCCCTAAACCATAAAACTAACCCTAAACCCTAAATCCTAAAACCTAAAACTAACCCTAAACCCTAAACCATAAAAAACCCTAAATCCCAAACCCTAAACCCTAAACCCTAAATAATGAAAAAAATAAAATAAACCTAAAAAACCCTAAATGCTAAACCCTAAACCCTAAACCTACAACCCTAAACCCTAAACCCTAAACCTTAAACCTAAACTTAAACCTAAAACCTAAACTTAAACTAAACTAAATAAAATAAAACCTAAACCTAAGCCTAAACTAAAAAATAAATAAATAAAATAAATAAACCAAAACTAATTAAAATTAAATTAAGTAAAATTAAATAAATAAACAAACTAAATAAAATAAACTAAACTAAATAAACTTAAACCTAAACTAAACTAAAAGAAACTAAACTAAACTAAACTAAACTTAAACCTAAACCTAAATTAAATAAACTAAATAAATAAACTAATTTAAACTAAACTAAATAAACCTAAATAAACCTAAACCTAAGCTAAAATAAAATAAAATAAACTAAATAAACTTAACCTAAAAAATAAACTAAATAAAATTAAACTAAATAAATAAACCTAAACTAAAACAACTAAATAAATAAACTAAGCTAAGCTAAACTAAACTAAAATAAAATAAACCTAAACCTAAACCTAAACTGCTAAATAAACCTAAACCTAAATAAATAAAATTAACTAAAATAAAATAAACTAAACCTAAACCAAAACTATAAATAAATAAACTAAACTAAATAAATAAACCTTAACTTAATAAACTAAATAAATAAACCTAAACCTAAACTAAACTAAATAAATAAACCTAAACTAAAATAAAAAATAAACCTAAACAACCTAAATAAAAACCTAAAGCTAAACCTAAACATAAAAACCTAAATAAAAATAAACCTAAACCTAAACCTAAACAAACCTAATAAACCTAAACAAAAATAAACATAAACTAAAACTAAATAAAATAAAATAAAATAAACTAAAAAATAACAAAACCTAAACCTAAATAAAATAAACCTAAACTAAATAAACCTAAACCTAAATAAATCCTAAACCTAAACTAAATTTAAACCTAAACCTAAACCTAAACCTAAATAAGTAAACCTAAACTAAAATAAACCTAAACCTAAACCTAAACTAAATAAACCTAAAAAAAAAAATAAACCTAAACTAAATAAAACTAAAGTAAATAAAACCTAAACCTAAACTAAACTAAAAATAAAAAACAAAATAATTACTAAAATAGACCTAAAATTAAATAAACTAAACTAAACTAAGTAAAAAAAATAAAACTAAACTAAATAAATAAACTAATTAAAACTTAAAACCTAAACTAAAATAAATAAATAAACTAAACTAAACCTAAACCAAACCTAAACCTAAACCTAAACCTAAAATAAACAAAACTAAACTATTAAACTAAATAAAGCATAAACCTAAACTAAATAAATAAAATAAACTAACTAAACTAAATTAAATAAATAAACCTAAACATAAATAAATAAACCTAAATAAAAAATAAAATAAAATTAAACCTAAACCTAAACTTAAACTAAACCTAAATCTAACCTAAACCTAAACTTAAACTTAAACTTAACTAAAATAAATTAAAATAAATTAAAATAAAATAAACTAAACTAAATAAATAAACCTAAACCAAAAAATAAACTAAACTAAACTAAAATAAAACTAAATTAAATAAAAAAAAAAAAATAAACCTAAACTAATCTAAACTAAACAAACCTAAACTTAAACCTAAACCTAAACTAAATAAAATATGCTAATAAAAAAATAAACTAAATAAAATATACCTAAACCTAAACTAAACAAATAAACTAAATAAAATAAATTAAATTAAATAAACCTAAACATAAGCAAAGTAAATAATCTAAATAAACTAAATAAAATTAAACAAAAATAAACCTAAACTAAATAAACTAAACTAAATAAACCTAAAATCTAAACATAAACTTAAACCTAAACTAAACTAACCTAAACTAAAATAAATAAAATAAACTTAAACCTAAACAAAATAAAATAAACCTAAACTAAACTAAGCTAAACTAAATAAAACCTAAAAATAACCTAAACCTAAACCTAAACCTAAAACCTAAACTAAAATAAACCTAAACCTAAAGCTAAACCTAAAAAAACTAAAACTTATACCTAAACTTAAACTAAACATAAACCTAAGCCTAAACTAAAATAAACTACACTAAACTAAAATAAACCTAAACCAAAACCTAAAATAAATAAATAAATAATCCAAAACCTAAACCTAAACCTAAACTAAATAAACCTAATTCTAAGATAAATCAAAACCAAAAAAAGTAAACCTAAACCTAAACCTAAACCTAACCTAAACAAAAAATAAACCTAAAATAAAAACTAAACTAAATAAACTAAATTAAACCTAAACCTAATCCTAAACCTAAAAAATAAAAATAAATCTAAACCTAAACCTAAACCTTAAATAAATAAAAAATAAACTAAATAAGTAAATAAACTAAATAAACTTAAACCGAAATAAACCTAAACTAAACTAAATAAATAAAAATAATAATAAATTAAATAAACCTAAACTAAACTAAATAAACTAAACTAAAAATCTAAATTAAAATGAACTAAATGAAACCTAAACCTAGATATTTAAAATAAACTAAACTAAATAAATAAACCTAAATGAAATAAATAAACTAAACCTAAAAAAATCTTAAACCTAAACCTAAACTAAAACTAAATAAACCTAAACCCAAAACCTAAACCTAAAAAAAAAACTAAACTTAAACCTAAATAAACTTAAATAAAACCTAAAACAAAAGTTAAATAAACCCTAAACTAAATAAATAAATTGAATAAATACACTAAATAAACTTAAATAAATAAAATATAATATAATAAACTAAATAAATAAAATTAAAATTTAATAAAATAAAAACCTAAACCTAAATCAAACCGTAAACCTAAAATAAAAACCTAAACATAAACCTAAGCTAAAAATTAAAAAAAAACTACAGGAAATAAAATAATAATCTAAAATAAAATAAATAAAATAAAATAAATAAAAACTAAACTAAATATAAAAATAAACCTAAATAAATAAAGTAAGTAAAAATTAAAATAAATAAATAAAAACCAAAACTAAACCTAAACTAAATAAACCTAAATCAAAACCTAAACCTAAACCCTAAACCCTAAATAAAATAAAACAAAATAAACCAAACTAAATAAAACCTAAACCTAAAACTAAATAAATAAATAAACCTAAACCTAAACCTAAATAAATAAATAAACAAAATAAATAAAGCAAAACCTAAACATAAATGTAAACTAAACTAAATAAGATAAAAGTTAAATAAAAAAAATAAAAATAAACCTAAACATAAACCTAAACTAAATAAAACTAAAAATTAAGTAAAACTAAAAATAGAAATAAATTAAACTAAACTAAAATAAATAAACCTAAACCTAAACTAAAACAAACCTAAAAAAATAAACCTAAATAAACCTAACTAAATAAACTAAATAAACTAAACTAATAAAATTAAATTAAAATAAATTAAAAAATAAATAAACCAAAACCTAAAAGTAAAAAGCCTAAACTAAATAAACCTAAATAAACCTAAACTTAAACATAAACTAAAATAAACTAAAAGCCTAAACCTAAACCTAAACCTAAACTTAAACCTAAAGTAAACTAAAATAAATTAAAATAGATTAAAATAAAGTAAACTAAAACTAAACTAAATGAACTAAACTAAATAAATAAACCTAAACCAAAACTAAACTAAAAATAAACTAAAATAAAACTAAACAAAAAAAATAAACCAAAACTAATCTAAACTAAACAGCTAAACTTAAACCTAAACCTAAACTAAATAAAATAAACTAATAAAAAATTAACTAAATAAAATATACCTAAACCTAAGCTAAATAAATAAACTAAATAAAATAAAATAAATTAAATTAAATAAACCTAAACATAAGCTAAGTAAATAATCTAAATAAACTAAATAAAATTAAACTAAATAATCCTAAACTAAACTAAATAAACCTAAAACCTAAACCTAAACTTAAACCTAAACTAAACTAGCCTAAACTAAAATAAATAAAATAAACCTAAACCTAAGCTAAATAAAATAAACCTAAACTAAACTAAACTAAACTAAATAAAACCTAAAAAAAAACCTAAACCTAAACCTTAAACTAAAACCTAAACTAAAATAAACCTAAACCTAATGCTAAACCTAAAAAAACTAAAACCTAAACCTAAGCTTAAACTAAACCTAAACCTAAGCCTAAACTAAAATAAACTAACCTAAAATAAACTAAAATAAACCTAAACCTAAACCTAAAATAAATAAATAAATAATCCTAAACCTAAACCTAAAATAAACCTAAACTTAAACCTAAACTAAATAAACCTAAACCTAAGATAAACCTAAACCTAAAAAATAAACCAAAACCTAAACCAAAACCTAAACCTAAAATAAAAAATAAACTAAATAAACTAAACTAAATAAACTAAACTAAACCTAAACCTAATCCTAAACCTAAAAAATAAAAATAAATCTAAACCTAAACTTAAACCTTAAATAAATAAAAAATAAACTAAGTAAATAAACTAAATAAACTTAAACCTAAATAAACATAAACTAAACTAAATAAATAAAAATAAAAATAAAAATAAAAATAAATTCAAATAAACTAAACTAAATAAATAAACTAAAAAAAAACCTAAATTAAAATAAACTAAATGAAACCTAAACCTAAATATTTAAAATAAACTAAACTAAATAAATAAACCTAAATGAAATAAAATAAACTAAACCTAAAAAAATTTAAACCTAAACCTAAACTAAAACTAAATAAAACTAAAATCAAACTAAACCTTAACCTAAATAAAACCAAATAAAAAAACCTAAGCAAAAATTTATCCTAAACTAAATAAATAAATTGAATAAATATATTAAATAAACCTAAATAAATAAAATAAAATAAACTAAACTAAATAAATAAAATATAATATAATAAAATAAAAACTTAAATCTAAACCAAACCAGAACCTAAAATAAAAATCTAAACATAAACCTAAGCTAAAAAAATAAACTAAAGTAAATAAAATAATAAACTAAAATTAAATAAATAAAATAAATAAAATAAATAAAATAAAAAATAAACTAAAATATAAAAATAAACTTAAATAAATAAAGTAAGTAAAAAATAAAATAAATAAATAAATAAATATAAACCGAAACTAAAACTAAACTAAATAAACCTAAATCGAAACCTAAACCTAAACCCTAAACCCTAAATAAAATAGAACAAAATAAACCAAACTAAATAAAACCTAAACCTAAATAAATAAATAAACTAAATAAATAAACCTAATACTAAACCTAAATAAATAAATAAACAAAAAAAAATAAACCTAAACATAAACATAAACCTAGACTAAACTAAATATGCTAAAAGTTAAATAAACAAATAAAAATAAACTTAAACATAAGCTTAAACTAAATAAAACTAAAAACTAAGTAAACCTAAAAATAAAAATAAACTAAACTAAACTAAAATAAATAAACCTAAACCTAAACTAAAAATAAACCTAAAAAATAAACCTAAATAAACCTAATTAAATAAACTAAAAAAACTAAACTAATAAAATAAAATGAAAATAAAATAAAAATAAATAAACCAAAACCTAAAAATAAAAAACCTAAACTAAATAAACCTAAATAAACCTAAACCTAAACATAAATTAAAATAAACAAAAAGCCTAAACCTAAATCTAAACCTGAACCTAAATAAACTAAACTAAAAATAAAAATAAGCCTTAACCTAAATAAAAATATAATGAACCTAAACTAAACCTAAACCTAAAATAAAAACTAAATAAAATAAACTAAATAAAACCTAAACCTAAACGTAAACATAAATAAAAGTAAAACATAAACTAAATAAACCTAAATAAAAATAAAATAAAAAATAAATAAACTAAATAAACCCTAAACATAAATAAAACCTAAACCTAAACTTAAATAAGACCTAAGCCCTAAACCTAAACTAAACTAAATAAACAAAAAAATAAACCTTAACCTAAACTAAATAAACTAAAAACTAAATAAAATAAACTAAACTATATTAAAAAAACTAAAAATAAATAAACTGAATAAAAAGTAAATAAAACTTAAACCCAAAATAAGCCTAGATCTAAAAACCTAAACCTAAATAAACTTAAACTAAACTAAAATAAAACCTAAACTAAACTAAATTAAAAAAAAAAAAACTAAAATAAACTAAAATTAAAAACAAAACCTAAACCCAAACTTAAATCTAAATTATAGATAAATAAAATAAATAAATAAATAATGAAAAAAACTTAAATAAACCTAAACCTAAACTAAACAAAAAAATAAAAACCTAAAAATTAAATAAAACCTAAACTAAAAAAAAACTAAAAATATACTAAACTAAAAATAAATAAACCTAAACCTAAACTAAATAAAAACATAAAAAATAAACTTAAACCTAATTAAAAAAACCCTAAACCCTAAACTCTAAACCCTAAACTTGAAACCGTAAAACCCTAAACCCTATCGCTAAACCATAAACATTAAACCCTAATACTTAAAACCATAAACCTTAAACCATAAACCCTAAAACCTAAACCCTAAAACCTAAACCCTAAAAACCTAAAAACTTAAACGTAAACTAAATAAAACCTAAAAATTAAATAAATTAAAAAACCTAAACCAAAATAAAATAAAAAAATTAAATAAAATAAAAACCTAAACTAAAACCTAAACCTAAACCTGAACCTAAACCTAAATATGAACCTAAAAATAAAAAATAAAAAATTAAAACTAAGCTAAAATAAAATAAATAAGAACCTAAACTAAACTGAAAAAATCTAAAAATAAAAATCCTATAAAAATAAAACCCAAATAGAAAATAAAAAAATAAACCTAAAATAAAATAAAATAAAAACTAAATAGAAACTTAAACCTAAAAAAATAAACCTAAAAATAAAACATAAAAATAAAAAATAAAAAAACCTAAACCCTAAACTAAGAAAAAATAAACCTAAAATAAACAAAATAAAATAAACCTAAACCTAAACTAAAATAAATAAAACATAAACCTAAACCTAAAATAAACTAAACGTAAACCCTAAACTAAATAAAATAAAATAATCTAAAAATAAACCTAAACCTAAACTAAAAAATAATACCTAGAAATAAATCTAAAATACAAACCTAAAACCTAAACATAAAAAAATAAAATAAACTAAAAAATAAGGATAAACCTAAACCTAAACCTAAAAAATAAACTAAAAAAAACTAATTTAAATAAACAAAACTAAATAAAAATAAAAAATAAACCTATAAAAAGAAAAAAAATTAAAATAAACTAAAATAAATAAGAAATAATCTAAATAAACCTAAACATACCAATTTACTTAATTTCAAAAGAAAAACCCTAAACCTAAAAAAATAAATTATAAATAAACCTAAACCTAAAACAACCCTAAACCCTAAACCCTAATCCTAAACCCAAATTAAACCCTAAACCCTAACCTAAACCCTAAACCCTAACTTAAACTTAAACCTAACCCAAACTAAACCCTAAACCTTAAATCCTAAAACCTAAAGTTTAAACTCTAAACTATCCTAAACCTAAACCCTAAACCTTAAACCTAAACTCTAACTAACTTAAACTAAACCTTAAATAAACCTAAACCCTAAACTTAAACCTTAAAACCTAACTAAAGTTTGAATGCTAAACCCTAAACATTAAACCCTAAACCCCAAACCCTAAATCCAAAACCCTAAACCATAAACCCTAATCCCTAACCCTAAACCCTAAACCATAAAGTCAATAACCCTAAAACCCTAAACCTTAAACCTTAAGCCTAAACTCTAAACCCTAAACTAGCCCTAAACCCTAAACCCTAAACCTACAAACCTAAACCCTAAACCCTTAACCCTAAGCCCCAAACCCCAAACCCTAAACCCTAAATCCTAAATCCTAAAACCTAAAAGCATAAGCCCAAACTAAATAAACCTAAAAATAAAATAAATAAAAAAACCTAAACCTAAATAAACTAAATAAATAAAATAAAATAAAAACCTAAACTAAAATTAAAACCTAAACCTAAACTAAAAAATAAAACCTAAAAATGAACCTAAAATTAAAACCTAAAAATTAAACCTAAAAAAATAAAATAAAAACCTAAACCTTAACCTAAAAATTTAAAATAAATTTTAAACCAAAAAATAAAATAAAAATAAGAGTTAATTAAAAAATAAACCTAAACTTAAACCTAAAAACAAAACTAAAATAAAAAATCTAAGCTGAAATAAATAACCCTAAAATAAATAAACTAACTAAATAAAAATAGAAAATAAATAATAAAATAAACTAAAAAGAAATAATAAATAAACTAAATAAACTAAATAAACCTAAACCTATTAGTTTATGTAATGTTTTTAAAAAATCCCTAAACACTATATCCTAAACCCTAAACCCTAAATAAAAAAACTAATCCTAAATTGAAAACTCTAAACCTGTAACACTAAAGCTACAACCCTAAACCCTAAAACATAAACCCAAATAAAATCCTAAATATTAAACAATAAACTCTAAACCCTAAACCCTAATCCCTAAACCCTAAACCCTAACCCTGACCTTAGCCCTAAACCCTAAACCCTAAAAGCATAATCACTAAAACCCTAAACTCTAAACCCTAAGCCCTAAACCCTAAATGATAAACCTTAAACCCTAAACCCTAAACCCTAACCCTTACCCTATCCCTAAAAGCATAATCCCTAAAGCCCGAAACCCTAAACTCTAAGCCCTAAACCCTAAATGCTAAACCCTAAACCCAAAATTGTAACCCTAAGCCCAAAACCCTAAAGTTTAATATGTAAACCCTAAACCCTAAATCATAAAGCTAAACCTAAAGTAACTAAATAAATTAAAAAATAAACCTAAACCCTAAAACCTAATAACTTAAACTTAAACCTAAACCTTAAGGCTGAGCAAAACCTTGACCGCAGGAATATTATTGTCAACCAGGCTCAGTCTAGATATGACAGTGGTGGCGAAGACTAAGGCGAGGGTTATTGCAGTGGTGGTGTGGGATCTAAAGGTGGTCGATCTGGGAGGTGGTGATCGAGGCGATGGTGGTTATGGAGGTAGGAGGAGGCGACGGAGGTTACACTCATGGTTGTGCTATATATAGTTATCTAGGGTTTTAATTTGCTCTATTGCTCATTTTTATCTATGTCATCTCTTGTGCCTTAGACAACTTGGTGTGTTACTTGGCAAATGAAATCAAAGAAGAAATGTTGAATATGAATTTGTTCTCTATTAAAAAAAACAAAAACCTTAAACTAAACTAAAACATGAACCTAAACTAAAACTAAACTAAATAAATAAAAATAAAAATAACATAAAAAATAAAAAACCCTAATGCTAAACCACAAATAATTAAACTAAAACTAAACCACATACTAAACTAAACTAAAACAAACTAAATAAAATAAATAAAACCCAAAAAAATAAAAACTAACTAAAACTAAACTAATAAGTAATAATCTAAATTTAATAAATAATAACTAAAAAACTAATAATAAACTAAAATAACTAATAAAACTATAAAACTAGACAAATAAAAATAATAAAAAAACTAATAAATAAATAATAAATAAAACTAATTACTAATAAACAAACTAATTACTAAATTAAACATAAAAAAAAAAAAAACTAAAAGTAACTAAAAATAAACTAGTAATAAGATTAATAAAATTAAACTAAACTAAGTAATAATAAAACTAAATAATAAAATAAAAAAATAATAAATAACTAACTAATAATAAATAACTAAAAATCTAACTAACATATTAACTAAATAAATAACTAACTATAATAAAACTAAAACTAACTACTAATAATAACTAAATTAGTAAATAAAGTAAATAATAATAAACTAAAACTAATGATAAAATAAAAAAACTAATAAACTAATAACTAAACTAATTAATACTAATAAATAAAACTAAATAATAACTAAATAATATAAACTAACAAACTAATAAATTAAACTAAATCACTAAATACATAATAAACTAATAATAATAATAAACTAATAAAATAAAACTAATAATAATAATAAACTAAATAATAATAAAACAAACCTAATACTAACTAATAATAATAACTAATAAACTAAACTAATAATTAATAACTAATAATAATAATTAAATAATAAAACTAATAATAAAAACACTAAATAATAATAAAACTTAATAACATAAAACTAACTAATCTAAATAAACACTAAACTAACTAAACCAATAAATAATAATAAACTAAATAAAACTATAATAAAACTAATAATAATTAAGTAATAATAATAGTAATAAGAACTAAACTAACTAAATAAAAATAATAACTAGTAACTAAACTAATAAATAATAATAATAAACTAAAAACTAAAACAAATAATGATAATAATAATAATAATAATAATAATAATATATTAATAATAAAACTAAAATAAATAAACAATAAACCCCTAAACTAAAATTAATAAATAATAATAGCTAAACTAAATAAAATAACTAAAAACTAAATAATAAAATTAATAATAATATCTAAATAATAACTAAAAACTAATAATAAACTAATAAAATAACTCGATAATAAAACCAATAAATTATTAAAATAATAAAATCTAAATAACTATAAAACTATAACTAATAATAAACTAAATAAACTAATAATAAATAACTAATAACTAAAAAATTAATAATATACTAATAAACTAATAAAACAAACTAACTAACTAAACTAATTAATAAATAAATAAACCAATAAATAATAAACACTAAAACTAAATAATAAATTAATAATAATAATTAATAATAAAATAACTAAAACTAACTAAACTACCTAAACAAATAATAAACCATAAAGTAACTAATAATACATAAAAACTACTATACTATAATATAATAATAAACATAACTAAATTAATAATAACTAATAATAACTAATACTAATAACTAATAAAAACTAACTAAATAATTAAACTAAATAACTAAACTAATAAAAATAAAATAAATTAATAATAATAATAATAATTATCAATAATTAAACTAAAATAATAATAATAATAATATTAATAATAATAATAATAATAATAATAACTAAAAATAATAAACTAATATAATAAAAATAATAATAAAACTAACTAATAAAATAACTAAATAACTAAACTAAAACTAATAGATAAACTAAATAATATATAAATGAATAATTATAACATTAAAGAAAAAAACTAAACTAAAATAGGTAATAATAAAATAACTAACTAAACCATAAACTAAAATTAAAAGACTAATAATAATAAACTAATAAAACAAAACCCATAGTAAAATAAACTAATAAATAAATAAATTAACAAAACTAAATTCATGACTAAACCACTAAAAACTAAAACCTAAATAATAATAAAACCATAACTAAAATAATAATAACTAACTATTAATGATAACCAAAAATAAAACAACCATAAATAAACTAACTAAATATAAGTAAATAAAGTAATAAATAAAAACTAATAACCAAAAATAATAATAACTAAAACTAAAACTAATAAAACTAAACTAAACTATAAACATAAAATAAATAATAATAATAACCTAAAACTAATAAAACCTAATAACTAATAAACTTAACAAACTACTAAACTAAATTATTATTGTTGAGATCCCTCACATTCTTGGTGAGTTTTGCTTTCTCTCTTGGATTCCTATATTGTTGGCCTTGGGATGATATTGACTTTTTTTTCTTATCATGATGTGTCATGGCTTCTTTAAATCCATGGGGTAAATCCCATGTCTGATGGATCCTAGGGAATCAAATTTTTTTGGGTAATCCTACCTCTAAAAATTTTCTTAAATCTTTCAAAGAGGCTTTATTTAGTAAGAATTCCTCCAGACTCCTTTGAATTTGCTTCATATGACTTTTAAAGGTACTCGACAATTATGATTTAGATGAGGATATTGAAAGTTTAGGCGAGTTTTGCTTTTCTTTGATTGGAAAGTTTTCATTTAAATGGCCAAAGATGGAAGATATTCGTTCTTTTTTTCATAGCTTAAATTTATCTGGTTCTTTTTTTATTGGGCTGATTGATGCAAGGCATGTTCTGATTAAACTTTCTAATGACCTTAATTTTGGAAGAATTTTTTCTAGGCATTCTATTTTTATTTGTCAAATGTGTATTCGTGGGCCTATGTTTGATGTTAATGAAGAGTCTCTATTATTCCCATTTGGAGTTCTTTACCTAACTTATAGATTCATCTATTTAATCATCATATTCTTTATGCTATTGGGTAAATTTTTGGTTGGACTTTGCAAGTTGATCAAGCAACAACTGCTTCTTCTAGACGTATCTTACTAGAATTCTTGTAAAGATTGATATTACTAAAAATATCGAAAGAAATTTGGTTGGGTTTGAAGAAATGTTATTTTAGAAAGTTGTATTTGAGAACTTTTCATGTTTGTAATCATTGTAAGATTCATGGGCATGAAATTTGAATGCTTTATTGCTTATCCCTCTCTTAGGAAGAAAATCACCAGTAAGAATTCAATTGTTGAAAAAATTGATGATTCTCTCAAGTTGGATAAAGGAAAATTCTACTTTTCAAAATTTTGATGTTTGTAAAGCCGGATATCTTAATCTTTCAAAAGTTTTTTTATTAATGATTTGTCTAATGCAAAAAATTAATTTTGATGTTTCTAAAAAGTTTTAACTAATAATCATGCTCAAGTGTTTCTTTTGATGATTCTATTAAAGGGAATACTTTAGAGGCTATGGTTAATGATTCTAATGGTTTGGATGTTGTGAATAAGTCCATTCATGTTGATGGTTTGAATATTGTTGATGCTAACACCATTTCTTCTAATTGTTAGATGTTGTTTTTCTTTTCCTATGTCTACTTTAGATCATGGGGAGACTATTTCTTTACTTTCTTTGATTGAGAATGGTGGTGAAAAGAATTTTCTTATTTCTTATATTCTAACTTTTTTGTCTTGACAAACTTGTTAATATTGGTGATCCTTCTTTTAAAAAATAAGATTTAGATACACTGATAATTCTCTCATTGTCAATAGTTCTATTTCAGTTCAAAATGATGGTTTTCTATGGTTGTAATTATGTTAATTTTGGTAATATCTATGTGTTTTAAGGGATTTGAATCTTATTTTAATCCCTTACATGAAGATTGTTGAAAATCTGGATTACCTTCACTTGCTTCTTTTATGAATGAAGACATGGAGATACTCTTGATTTTGTTGGAAGGTGAAAATATTGATAATTGTCTTCTTAATATATTTCTCCTTTCACTTTTGATTCTAAAACACATACTATTTTTTATTTTCCTTTTTCTAATGTTGTGGATGATTTTGAATGCTCATCTTTGGAATTGATAGCTTCTTGATCCCCATGCCTTTTATAATATTGATTCATTTTGGATGGAGGTTTTGGAGAAACAACATGGTTATAAACTATTTACAAGAAGAAAAAGAAATAAAGTGTTCAAATTTATTCCCTCCTCACTTGAGAGGGTTACTCATTCAAAGCTTCTTGGAAATAATCTCTCTATCTTTGGGAGGTTTTAGCTTTTTTTGGTTTTCTCTATTGGTTGAGCTTTTCTTTGTGTGTTTTAGCTAGGAGTATTGGCTTCTTGCTAATTTTCCTCTTTCTAGCTTCTTATTTCTTTGGGTTTTTTTGGTGCCTTTGTTGGTTGGTTTTGTCTTGATGGATTTGTTCTATTGGCTTGCCTTTCTTTGGTTGGTGCTCTCTTTGTTGGTGGTAGGTTGGGCTTTTTGTCCTTGGTGTGTGATTTGTCCATTAGTTGGCTATTTCCCTAGCTATTTATTTTAGCTTTTGGTGGCCTTCTTCTTTTTTTTGTTGGTTGGTTTGGTTCTCTTGCTCTTTCTTAGGCTATTTTTCTTGGGTGCTCTATTATGTGGCTGCTTTGTTGGTTGTTTCCTTTCCTTTGGTTGATGCCTTGGTGGCTTTGGATTGGTGTTGTTGTGGGCTCTGTTGGCTTGGTGCCTCTTTGGATTGGTGTTGTTGTGGGCTCTATTGGCTTTGTCTTTGGCTCTTTTCTTTTTTTGATGAGCTTCTTTTCTCATCTTTTTTAAGAGGTGTTCATATTTGGTTTTGTTGGGATTGCCTTATGTTAATTTTATATGTTGCTCTCCTCTCTCTTTCTTTCCTTAGCTTCACTTTTCTTTTTGGTGGCTATTATGATAGGTTTGTATTTTTCTTTGGTTGGGATGGCTATGATGATATGATGGATTTTTCCTTGATATTTTTTGTGGTTGGTGACTTTTCCTATTTGTAACCCTTCTTTGAAGCTGGATACACTTAGGATTTGATGCCCTCATTATTGAGATTATCCTTCTTTCTTCATATCTAAGCGAGTTTTTTTTTTTTCTTTATGTTTTTTGATCTCCTTACGGTTGAGATTTCTTGTAAGTTGTAGACTATTTTTAGTTGGTCTCTTCTTCTTCTTGGAGGGAGCTAGAGTCTTACTGATGGTCTCATTTTTCTTAGATGGTTGGAGTTGTCTTCAGTTGCAGGTTATAGGTTTCCTTTTCTTATGGATCTTCATCTCTTTGGAGGTTCTTTTGGAGCTCATGGATTCTTCCCTTCTTTGCCTTTTGCTTGGCTTTTTAGTTTTCTTTATTTTTTTCTTTATTGTTCTTTGATGTATTAGTTTAGGGACTAAACTCTTTAGGATTGTCTATAGCTCATTTGAGCGACAATTTTTTTTTTCTTTTGAGTTTAGTCTCTAATATGGTCTTCTTGTACATATTTTTTATGAGCAATAAATTTTATTTAGTTAAAAAAATCCTAAGCACTAAACCTAAACCTAAACCCTAAAACTCTAAACCCTAAAGCTAAACACTAAATCCACAAACCACAACTAAACATAAAACCTAAAACCCCAAACCCAAACCCTAAACCTCAAAACCAAAACCTAAACTTAAAATTAAATAAAACCTAAAATAAAATAAAATAAACCTAAACCTAAATAAAATAAAATAAAATAAAATAAAACCTAAACCTAAACCTAAAAATAAAATTAAATAAAAAATAAAAATAAACTAAAATAAAATAATTAAAAACCTAAACTAAGTTAAAATATAAAATAAACCTAAGAATTAAAACCTAAAGAAAATAAAACTAAATGTAAAATAAAAATAAAATAAACCTAAAGAAAATAAAATAAAAACTAAATAAAAAAATTAAACCAAAATAAACCTAAAAAATAAATAAAAATAAAACATAAACTAAACTAAAAAATAAACTAAACCCAAATAAAAAAAATAAATTAAAATATAACAAACTAGATTAAAATAAAATAAAAATAAATAAACTAAAATAAACTAAAATAAAATAAGATAAATTAAAATAAACACTAAATAAAAAATAAAACCTAAAATAAACCAAAATAAAAAACCTAAAACCTAAACCTAAAAAATAAATAAAAAACTAAACATAAAATAAAAAATAAAACTTAAAATCTAAAAATAAATAAAAAAAATAAAACTACATAAACTAAAAAAATACTAAAATAAAAACTACACTAAATAAATAAACCTAAAATAAATAATAAAACTAAATATAAAGAAAAAACCTAAATAAAGTAAAATAAAATATAAAATAAATAAATAAATAAATAAAATTGGTTTGCTTAATTTTAAAAAACCTACCAAATCCTAAACTCTCGACTCTAAAGCCTAAACCCAAACTAACCCAAACTATACTGCAACCTAAACTATAACCTAAACCTAAAACTTAAAGCCTACAAAACCATAAACTAAACCCTAAACCTCAAACCCTAAACCTAAACCTCCAAACCTAAAACCATCAAAAACCTAAAGTAAAACCACAAAACCTAAACCTAGTTGAGCTGATTTTTTATGAAAGGTGATCTTAAAGAAGTCAGCGAAGAGGTTGTGAAATACGAAGTTAGTGTTCTCACGCGTGTTGATCTTGTACTATTGATGTTGGGGTTCTTCTAGGCAACAACGATCTATATCCTTCACTACTTCTTTCTTCCGGGTTCTAAATATCCCAACTAAGATCAATAAGGCTTGTTGAAATTATCACCTGGTTGAGTGATTAAAAGGTGATAAAGTGGGATCACGAGAGGCTTATACTTATTAAGTTGGGGATTAGGCCATTCTCTATGGCCTTGTTGTCGGTATTTATGATGATGGTTTGGTGTTGATCTAAGTGCTTGACCTCGCGAAGATGATCTCATCGAAGTTTTGAGGGCTTTCAATGATCACTTCTCTCTCACTAGCCCTCTCTTATCCCACCCCTTGCAATTCCCACATGTTCATCAAGCTTACAAGAATGTCCTCACCATTGTGATTTCCATTGATTCTACACTAACAAGGTTAAGAGTATTTGAAGGATCTACTAAATTTGTTGTATTTGCTCACTGATGCTCTTGTTCTATTCTTTGCTCAGTTGTTGTATTGGAAGAGAAGAAGGGCGTCTGAGAATCGATGATATGGGGTTCAAACTTGTTCGACTAAGCTTTGTTGGCCTTCTATCAAATTTTATGATCTCTGGGAGTTAAACCATTTTGAGAAATACTGTTTTCGAGAATTTTTGAATTGCATTTTATTTTATCTTATTTTATTAGTTGTTAAAGGATAATGTCTTGCTTGATTTGGTAATTTCTTATTTATTATAAAATCATTTGAGTTTAAAAAAACTTTAAACCCTAAACCTAACCCACAAGCCCAAAACCTAAACCTAAACATAAAGTAACTAAATAAATTAAAAAAGATAAACCTAAACCCAAAACTAATAAACTTAAACCCTAAGAATGGGAGAACCTTGCGACATGAACATCACCATCAACCAGGCTTAGTCTAGATCTAATGGTGGAGGTGAAGGTGAAGGCGATTATTGATGGTGGTGGGGGATGGAGGTGCGTGGATATGGAGGTGGTGTTCAGCTTAGTGGTTATGGAGGCAGAAGGAGGGATGAAGGTTATAGCCATGGTGGTGGATATGGAGGTGGTGGTGGTAGTGGTGGTTATGAAAGCGGGAGAGGAAGCGGTGGTTGATGGGAGCTAGAGAAACTAAAACGGCCGATCGATCTACTTATGCTTGTGTCTTCTGATAGAGATAATTCTAGTTATCTAAGATTTTTGATTTTCTTTATGTGCTTTATTTTTGATCATATGGTTGCTTGGGTCTTAAAGAACTTGGTGTGTTATTTGTTTGATGAAATCAAAGAAGAAATATTGAATCTAAAATTTCTCTATTAAAAAAACAAAAACCTAAACCCTAAACTAAAACCTAAATCCTAAACTAAACCATAAACCCAAACCCAAAAATAAAAATAAAAAATAAATAAAAAATCTTAACCCAAACCTAAACCCACTAACTAACCACAAACCCTAAACACTAAACCTTCAACCTTAAAATCTTAAACCCAAACCCTAAACCCCAAACTAAACCCTAAACCCTAATCCCAAAAATAAACCCACAAGCTAAAACCCTAACACAACCCCAAAATCCAAACCTAAACCCTGACATTAAACCCTAAACCTAGGCCTAAAAAAAACAAAACTTGGCTAAACTAAATAAAATCTAAAATAAAATTAATAAAATGAAACCTAAATAAAAAATAAATTAAAATAAAATAAAAACCTAAAGTAAAACCTAAACTAAACCAAAATATAATAAAATAAAAAATAAAATAAAAATAAATTAAATAAAAATAAAATAAAAATTAATAAACTGGATAAAAAACCTAAATAAAATAAACTAAATAAAATAAAAATAAAAAATCCTTAAATAAAAAAATTAAATAAAAACTTAAGCATAAAAAAAATAAAATAAATAAAAAATAAAACCTACATACTAAAAGAAAACTACCTAATAAAATAAAATAAACAAAATAAAAGAAAACTAAAAATAACTAAACTAAAAATAAAATAAAACTGAAGCTAAATTAAAAATGAACTAGGCCAAACTAAAATAAAATAAAATAAAAAATACCTAAACCTACACTAAAAATAATACAAAAATAAACCTAAAATGAAAACTAAACTAAAATAATAAAATAAAATAAACTAAAATAAAAATAAATAAAAAATGTAAACCTTAAAATAAATAATAAAGAAATAGCTCAACTTAAAATAAAGCTTAAAATAACTAAAAAAACAAGCTTAAATAAAACCAAAAAAAAAACAAACTTAAATAAAAATAAAAATAAATAAATAAAAATTAAATAAAAATAAAATAAACAAATAAAGATAAAAATATATAAACTAAATAAATAAATAATATACTAAAATAAATAACCTAAATCTACTGGTTTACTTAATTTTTTTAAAGGTAAAACCTAAATCCTAAACCCTAAACATAAAACTACAACTTACAACTAAACTAAAAAAACTCTAAACCTAAACCCCAAACCCTAAACCCTAAACCTAAATCCACTAACCTAAACCCCAACCCCAAACCCTAAATCCTAAACCCTAAACCACAACCCAACCAGGTGGGATTTTTTATGAAAGGTGATCTTAAAGAAGTTAGTGAAGAGGTTGCAAAATACAAAGTTGGTGCTCACATGTTGATCTTCTTGCACTTATTGATGTTGTGGTTCCTCCGAAACACAGTGCAGATCCTTCACAGACTTCTTTCTTCTTGGTTCTCAACAACCTAAGATCAACAAGGGTACTATTGAAATTATCACCTCGGTTGAGCTAATTAACAAAGTCGATAAGGTAGGATCCTCATGGATGCTCTCCTGGCTATGGGTTTGGCCATTCTCTTATGGCCTTGTCATCCGATCGTGTATGATGATGGTTGGTGTTTAGTCTAAGGTGCTTGACCTCACTGAAGATGATCTCATAGAGAAGTTTTTGGCAGGGCTTTCAATGATCACTTCTCACTCACTAGCCCTCTCTTATCCCACCCTTGTTGTAATGCCCCACATGTTCATCAATGCTTACAAGAATGTCCTCGCCATCATGATTGCCACTGATTACACTTACCTGTAAGACAAGAAGGTTAAGGAGTATTTGAAGGATCCAAGTAAATTTGATGTGGCTACTGTGTTTGATGCTTTCGTTACTCCTTCTCCAGCTGCTATAGTGGAAGAAAAGAAGGAAGAGCCTGCTGAGGAATCTGATGATGATATGAGTTTTAGATTGTTCGACTAAGCTTTGTTGGCCTTCTATAAAATAAAATTTTATTGTCTCTCAAAGTTAAATCATTTTGTGAAATACTATTTTTGTCAATTTTTTGGTGTAATTTATTTTATCCTAATTTATTAGTTGTTAAAGGATAATGTCTTATTTGAATTAGTACTTTCTTGTTTATTATGGAATCATTTGAGCTAAAAAAACCCTAAACTCTAAAACCTAAATCCTAAACCCTATACCTTAACCCTAAACCAAAAATCCTAAACCCCGAACCCTAAACCTAAACCTCAAGTAACTAAATAAATTAAAAAACTAAACTAAACCTAAACAAAAATCATCAGAATGAGCAGAACCTTGATGGTAGGAACATCATTGTCAACCATGCTTCGGTTAGTGATGGAGGTGAAGCGGAGATGCAGTTATCACGGTGGTGGTGGAGAATCGAAGGTGCTGGTGGATATGGAGGTGTTGGTCAGAGTAGTGGTGGTTATGGAGGCGGGAGAAGTGATGAAGTTTACAGCCACAGTGGCGGCAAAGGGAGAGATCGGGGATTTGATGGTGGATCCTGCTACTCAAGAAGCCAGGTGGTTTTGATGGGAATTGTAAAAGCGAAGAACAAGCGATCATCTTATGAATCTGTTTTTTATAGAGGTCTAGCTATCTAGGGTTTTGATTTTACTCATGCTCATTTTTTATCTATGTCATGTGTCTTAGAAACCTTGGTGTGTTACTTGGTTGATAAAATGAAAAGAAGAAATGTTGAATTTGAATTTATTCTTTGTTAAAAAATACCAAAAATCTAAACCCTAAACTAAAACCTAAACCCTAAACCTAAATCCTAAACCCTAAACCCTAAAACCATAAATCCCAAACCCCAAACCCAAAACCCAAAACCTAAAACTATAAACCCTAAACTCTAAACTCTAAACCCTAAACCATAAACCCTAAAACCCAAAACCTTAAACCCTAACCCTAAACCCTAAACCCTAATTTATACTCGAAACCTTAAACCTAAACCTATAGTGACTAAATAACTTATAAAATAAACCTAAACCCTAAAACCTAATAAACTTAAACCTAAATGAAAGCCCTAAAAATGGGAAGAACCTTGATAGTAGGAACATCACCATCAACTAGGCTTCAGATCTGGTGTGGTGGGAGAGGCTATCGCAGTGGTGGTAGGGGATATGAAGGTGCTTATGGATATGGAAATGGTGGTTAGAGTAGTGGTGGTTATGGTGGCGGGAGGAGCGATAGAGGTTAGAACCAAGATGATGGAAGAGGGAGAGATCGGGGATATGATGGTGGATCCCACTGCTCGACAGGCAGGGTTGGTTCTGATGGGAACTAAAGAAACTCAAGAACAACTGATCCGATTTGCTACTTATGGAATTGTGTCTTTACAGTAAAGATAGTTCTAGTTATCTAAGGTTTTTGATTTTCTTTATATGTGCTCATTTTTTATCTATGTTGTCTCTTATGTCTTAGAAAACTTGGCGTGTTACTTGATTGATGAAATCAAAAAGAAGAAATGTTAAATCTGAATTTATTCTCTGTTAAAAAAAATGAAAATTCTAAACCCTAAACTAAAACGTGAGCCTTAAACCTAAAACCTAAAGCCTAAATGCTAAACCCTAAAAATAAAAAAAATAAAAATAAGAAAATATATTAAAAAAACCACTAAACCTAAACCCTAACTAACCTAAACCACAACTAAACCTAAACCTGACCTAAATCTTAAACCCCCCTAAAACCAAACCCCAAACCCAAAACCCTAAATCTAAACCCTAAACCTAACACAAACCTAAAAAGCATAAACCCTAAAGCCTAAACCCAAAATCCTAAATCATAAAGCCTAAACCCAAACCCTAAACCCTAAACTAAAGTGAATAAATAAATTAAAAAACACCTAAACCTAAAACCAAATAGATTTAAACTAAACTCTAAGAATGGATGAGCTTTGATAGTAGGAACATCATTGGCAACCTCAATCTAGATTTAGTGGTGGAGGCGGAGGCGCGATTGTAGCGTGGTGTGGGGATGAAGGTCTTCTGGATATGGAGGTGGTGGTTATGAGGCTAGAGGTGTGAGGAGGTTACAGTGTTGTAGTGGGAGAGGGATATGATTGTGGATCCCGCTACTCGAGAGGCTAGGATGGGAACTTGAAGAAACGTATTATCATTCTTGAGGCTGTGTCTTTATAGTAATGACAGTTCTAGTTATCTATGCATGCTCTTTTTTATCTATGTCATCAGTTGTGCCATAGAAAACTTGGTGTGTTACTTGGTTGATGAATTCAAAAAGAAGAAATGTTGAATATGAATTTGTTCTCTATTAAAAAATATAAAAAATCCTAAACCCTAAACTAAAACTGGAACCCTAGACCTGTAAACCTAAACCATAAACTTAAACCACAAACCCTAAACCCTCACAACTACCTAAACCCAAACCCTAAACCCAACCACACTAAACCTAAACCCTAAACCTTAAACCCACCAAACCTCACCTAAACCATCCCCACTAATCCCTGCCTACCCTCCTTAAACATACCCCTAAACTAAACCTAAAATAAAATAAATAAACTCCTAAATAAAATAAAAATAATAAAATAAAAACAAACTAGACCTAAACCCTAAAGCATAAAATAAAATAAAAGAAAAACTAAAATAAAATAAATAGAAAATAAACTAAATAAAATAAACCTAAAATAAAAAACTTAAATAAAATAAAAGTATAAAATAAAAATAAAATAAACATAAAATAAAATAAAATAAAACTAAACAAAACCTAAACCTAAAAATAAAGCTAAACATAAACCTAAAATAAATAAAATAAATCCTAAACCCTACTTAAAAATAGCTAAATAAAACAAAAATAAAATAAAAACTAAAATAAATAAAACCTAAAACGTTAAACATAAACTAAACCTAATCCTTAAACTAAATAAAATAAACTAAAATAAACTAAACTAAAATAAATAAAACCTAAACCTAAACCTAAAATAAACTAAACTAAACCAAAATTAAATAAAATAAATTAAACTAAAAATAAAATTAAACTTAAACTAAAAAAATAAAACCTAAACTAAAATAAATGAGCCTAAAATAAATAAAATAAACTAAATAAAATTAAAAATAAACCTAAATAAAATAAATAAAAATAAACTAAATAAACTAAACCTAACTAACCCCAAACTAACCTACTACATTTAAACTGCATAAAAACACAAAACTTAAAACTAAACCCACTAAAAGCATAAACCCTAAACTAACTAAACTAAACTAAACCTAAACCACTAAACCTAAACTAAACTAAAATAACTAAAATAATTAAAAAATTAAAACAAACTAAACCCCCCAATAGAATAAATCTAAACTATAAAAATAGGAAGAACCTTGATGGCGGGAACATCACCATCAACCAAGCTCAGTCTAGATTTGGCGATGGAGGTGAAGGTAGAAATGCGATTATCGTGGTGGGAATCTGGAGTCTTGGTGGATATGGAGGTGGTGGTGAGAGTAGTGGTGCTCAGAGAAGCGAAGGTTACTATCGTGTGGTGGAGAGGATATGATGGTAGATCCTACTGAGAGGCAGGGGTGGTTCGATGGGAATTAAGCGAAGAGCAGTGACAGATCAACTTCTTATTGAACTATCTTCTGGTAGAGACAGTTCTAATTATCTACGGTTTTTGATTTGCTCTATGCATGCTAATTTTTTATCTATGTCATCACCTGTGTTTTAGAAAACTTGGTGTGTTACTTGGCTGATGAGTTGAAAAAGAAATGTCAAATCTGAATTTATTCTCTGAAAAAAAGCCTAAAACTCAAACCCTAAACTACAAACCCTAAACATTAAACCACAAACCCTAAAACCACTAAACCCTAAACCCCCTTAAAACCACAGAATGCTAAAACCTAAACCTAAACAAAATAAAACCTAAAATAAAATAAATAAAAAATCTTAACCAAAATAAAACAAAATAAAAAATAAAACTTAAAGTAAAACATAAACCTAAACCGACCTAAAAATAAAAAAAATAAAAAAATGAAACTAAAATAAAATAAAATAAAAAAAACCTAAACTAAACTTAAAAAAAAATAAAATAAAAAAATAAAATAAAATAAAACTAAACTTAAAATAAAAAATAAATACTAATTAAAAAACTTAAACCTAAAATAAATAAGAAATAAAACTTAAATAAACTAAAAAAACATAAACCTAAAATAAAATAAAACTATAAACTAAAATAAACTAAAATTAAATAAAACCTAAACCTACTAAAAATAAACTAAACTTAAACCCTAAATAAAATAAAATACACTAAAATAAATATAAACTAAACTAAAATAAAATCTTAAAACCTAAAATAAAATTCTAAAACCTAAATAAAATAAAAAAAACTAAGCTAAATATAAAATAAAACCTAAAATAAACAAAGAAAATAAAACTAAAACTATATAATAAACCAAATTAAACTAAAATAAATAAACCTAAAATAAATAAATAAATAAAATAAAATTAAATAAACTATAATAAATAAAATAAACTAAATAAATTAAATCAAAACACGGGTTTGCTTAATTTTAAAATATAACCTAAATCATAAATAAAACTTTAAATCCTAAATCTAAAATGAGGCACATCAAACCATAAACCCTAAAGCCCTAAACCCTAAACCCTAGGCCTAACCTAGATCCTGTAAATACAGCCCAGGCCTGATCCACAAAACCTGATACCTAAACTTAAACTAAATGCCTAAAAATAAAATAAATAAATAAACTACAAATAAATAAAATAAAATAAAATAAAATAAACTAAGACTTAAACTGACCTAAACTCACTACTTAAAGATAAAACTAAAAAGATAAATAAATAAAATAAACTAAAAATAAAATAAACCTAAAATAAAAACTAAATAAAAAAACTAAACATATAATAAAATAAAATAAATAAAATAAAAATAAACATAAACTAATAAAAAATAAAATAAAAAATACTAAACTAAACTAAAATAAAACAAAATAAATAAACTAAAGCTAAAAATACAAATAAAATAAAACTAAACCTAAACTTAAAAAATAAATAAAACCTAAAATAAACTAAATAAAATATAATAAACTAAAATAAACCTAAACTAAAATTTAAACCTAAAATAAAATAAAAAACACAAACCTAAATCTAAAAATAAAATAAAAAACCTAAACCTAAATAATAAAATAAAAAATAAACTAAAATCAAAAAATAAGCATAAAAATAGTAAATAAACTAATTAAATAAAAATAAAAGGATAAATAAATAATAAAAAAACCTAAATAAAATTAAAAATAATAAAATAAAATAAATAAAAGTGGTGTAAATAATGGGATAAACTAAACTACTGGTTTACAAGTTCTTTCTTAAAAAAAAAAACTAGGCTGATCCAGACCCTAAAACCAAACCATGAGCCCTACAAACTGACCTGAGCCCTAGGCATTAACAGTGGACCTAAACCATATGACTAGCCAGGCCAAACCACTGACCTGATCCTGAGCCATGACCCTAGGCCTAAAACACCACTGAGCCAATGAGCCCACAGGCCCTAGTGACCAGATCTATGACTCTGGGCCCGCACTGCCAGATCTAAACTGAGCCCTAGGCTGAGCGTTAAACCATGAGCTCAATCCTAAACTGACCTGACACTGAGCCCTAAATCCTGACCAGCCTAGGCTGAAACCCTACCAAGATCCAAACCTAGCTGACTAATTAAAACCATAAATTAAAATAAATAAAGAACTAAACCTAAATAAAGATCAATAAATAAAATAAAGTATAAACTAAATTAAAATAAAATAATCCTAAGAAAAAACCTAAATAAAAACTAAACATAAAAATAAAATAAAGTTATAATAATATAAAATAACTAAGTAAAGACATAAACTTTAAAATAAACCTAAAATAAATAAAAAATTAAAACATTAACCCTAAAAAAAAAATCTAAACTTAAAATAAAATAAAATAAATAAAATAAAATAAACTAAACTAGTAAACTAAAAAATAAATAAAACCTAAACTTAAACCAAAATAAATTATACCTAAAACTAAACCAAAACTAAATAAAATAAATTAAACTAAAAATAAACCTAAACTTAAACTAAAATAATTAGAATATAAAAATAAACCTAAAATAAAACACAAAAACAGGGAAGATGTTGCCCTTGACTAAGGTGTGGTTGGGTTGGCCATGACCCATGGGAGGTGAAATCACCCCACCCTCCCCATTAGAGCATTTGAAACCCATAGGACACCCATGATTCC
Source organism: Cymbidium sinense (assembly GCA_021442155.1). Lineage (NCBI taxonomy): Eukaryota > Viridiplantae > Streptophyta > Magnoliopsida > Asparagales > Orchidaceae > Cymbidium > Cymbidium sinense. The sequence continues at coordinate 12,759 of JAKCPB010001978.1, read as the reverse complement.
TCCTTGGCACCACCACACCTTCAACCAAGCCAGAGCCAACTCACCTCCTCCTTACCACCCGACTCCACAGATGGTGGGATGGAGAAATAAACCTCATCCCACCGTTTGATCAACATGAAGGGGTATACACCCTCTCATTTCCACTCAAACACACACAAAATTCATTTCATAGAGCCCTAGCTACCCAAGAGGCGTTAAAGCCATTCCCTAGCTCCCAAGCTCGTTCCTTGATCAGAAAATGCCATTCTAGTCTATCCTAAAATAGGACATTCCCATTTTTGACCTAACTTCCCCATTTCTCAATCAAACTCAAATTAACTTTGCACACACCTTCCCTAGGCCTTATCAACCAAGAATGAATCATCTTCCAAGCTTATGGAGGTGGGACTTCGATCAAAGTTGAGCTCCAAATTATCAGTTCATGGCCATCCGAGTGAACGTTGAGGAATTGATCTAATTATTGCTAAATAAGTCCTCGTCTACACTTGAACTCCAGTGAGGTATGCTTCCAAAACTGATCCTTAGTTAGTTCACATGTGTGGGAAAACTATAAGAGTAATTAATTAAGTCCCTTAATCAAATTAACTATTAATCATGTGCCAATTGCATTAGACCCATTTTATTCTAGGATCATTGCAAGTTTATTTTCCATGCATATCATGTTGGCTCATAATTATTTAGTTAATTACTTTAAGGTGACATAGGTAAGGGTAATTAATTCATCTAATTAAGGGTTCAACTTAATTAACCCATAAAATCAACTTAATTACATTTCCTTAAATTAAATCAAATCACTAATATGGGAATGGGTTTAAAATAACAAGTGATGATTTCTCTTCTCCTTTTTAAATCAAATCAGATCCAAAACTTAATTAATAAAGAAGCTTTGGTTTTCTTTAAATAATCTTATTTGATTTGATTATCCTCAAGAACTAGTTTGGTTCAATAAATCACATGCTTATATTTGATTATCCTGTTTACAATCATGTAAAATTTGGTATGTCATTTGAAGTCATGCATCCATCTTTTCAAAATCAAGTAAAATAAAATGGCTTTCATTTATGCAAGCTTTCATGTGCTGATTTAATTTAACATATACGTGGCTATTATCATTATTAAATCTAAATGTACTTTTCAAAAGCTTATAAATGAATAATAATATGTGTTATGGTGCTAGTTATAAATACATAAGAAACACATGTCCTTATAGCTTAAGTGTATCAATGCTGAGTTCTCTTTTCTCCATTCATGTGTTGATTTATATAATATTGAATGGTAATGGGTATATAGTCACGGACATCCAGGAACAGGATTTAGCTTTAGGAGGTCATTTGATTACCTCACTAGTTTGTTACATGGTTGATGAAAAAAAGAGGAAATATTGAATTTGAATTTTTCTCTTCTTAAAAAAAACCAAAAACCTAAATCTAAACTAAACCTAACCTAAACTAAACCCTAAACCACAAACCCTAAACCCACAAACCTAAAAATACAAACCACTAACCTAAATAAAATAAAATAAAATAAATAAACCTAAATAAATAAAAAAATTAAATAAAATAAAACCTATAAAACTAAATCTAAACAAAACTAAACTAAAAATAAAATAAATTCCTAAATTAAACTAAAAATAAATAAAATAAAAACTTAAATAAAATAAAACTAAACATAAAAACATAGAATAAAATAAAATAAAACTATATAAAACCTAAACCTAAAAATAAACCAAAATCAAACCTAAAATTAAATAAAAATAAAACATAAACCCAAAATAAAAAAAAATAAAATAAATAAAATAAAATATAAACCTAAACTAAAATAAACTAAATAAAATAAATAAAACTCAAAATAAAATAAATTTAAACCCTAAACTAAATAAAATAAAATAAATTAAAAATAAACCTAAACTGAATAAAAAAAACCTAAAATAAACCAGAAATCTAAACTAAAAAATAAAGAAAAACAAAGCTAAACCTAAAATTAAAAAAAATAAATTAAAAATTAACATAAACCTAAACCTAAACCTAAAATAGACTAAAATAAAATCCTAAACTAAGATAAATACAGAATAAATAAAATAAGATAAACTAAGATAGATAAAATACAAATATGGTTTGCTTTGTTTTTTAAAACCCTAAACCCTACCTAAACCTAAATAGGCCTCCTAACCATGGATCTAGATCTAAAAGGCCACTAAACCTGGACCACTGAGCCACTGAGGCTGAGCCACAGGCCACAGGCTTACCAGGCTAAACTGAGCCCTGAACCTGAGCCAAATGACCTAGGCCCTACCAGACTGAGCCACTGGGCCCCCCAGGCCAAAACCCTAAATGCCCAAACCAAAACCTAACTAAATCTCTAAATAAAGACCTAAAATAAAATAAATAAAAAAAAACATAAACCTAAATAAAATAATATAAATTAATATAATAAAAAAACCTAAAGCTAAACAGCTAAAAAATAAAAAAATATAATTAAAATGTATAATAAAATAAATGAAACTAAACTAAAAAATAAAATAAAATAGAATAAATAACATAAATAAAATAAAACTAAATGTAAAATTAAAATAAAATAAACTTAAAATAAAACTAAATAAAACCTAAACCTAAAAAATAAACCTAATTAAAACTTAAACCGAAAAAAAAACTAAACCTAAAATAAAAATAAAATAAACAAAATATAATGAACTAAACATAAAATAAAAAAATAAAATAAACTAAAATAAATACCAACTAAGCCAAGTAAGCTAAATAAAATAAAATAAACTAAAATAAACCTAAACCTAAACTTAGAGTAAAATCTAAAAAATAAACATAAAATAAAAACCTAAAACCTAAAACCTAAAAATTAAATAAAACCTAAACCCCTAATCTAATATAAAAAAAAATAAAACCAACTAAAATAAAATAAAATAAAACTCAACTAAAAGTAAGCACCTAAACTAAGCATAAGAAAATTACTAAAATAAAAACCTAAATTAAATAAAACCTAGAATAAAATAAATAAACCTAAAATAAATAAACTAAACTAAATCAAAATAAAAAAACAAACATAAATGAAATAAAATAAATAAACTAAATAAATAAAATAAACTAAATAAATAAAAGGAAATGTTGAATATGACATGGTTCTCTTTTATAAAACCAAAACCCTAAACCTAAACTAAACTTGACAGCCAAACAAAACCTAAACACACTAAACCCTAGGCTTTAAACCCTAACCAAATCTAAAACTAAAAACTAAATCTTGGACAACAAATCCACAAACCTTTACCCCACCTAAACAAACCCTAGGCAAAAAGGTTAAAATCTGACCTAAACTAATTAAAATAAGAAAATAAAATAAATATAAAGAAACCTAAACCAAAATAAAATAAAACATAAACTAAAACCTAAACTTAAACTAAAAATAAAATATAATAAAAATAAAACTATACTAAAATAAAATAAATAAAACCTAAACTAAACTACAAAATTAAAACCTAAATAAAATAAAACTAAACCTCAGATAAAGAAAATAAAATAAAAAAATTAAATAAAAACTAAACCTATCCTAAAAAAATAAAAATAAAACCTGGACCCTAAAAAAACCTAAAATAAAATAAAATAAACCTAAACTTAAACTAAAAATAAATAAACTAAACATAATCTAAAATAAATAAAATAAACTAAACTAAAATATATAACTAAAATAAAACCTAAAACCTAAACATTAAAATAAAATAAAAACCTAAACCTAAAACCTAAAATGAAAATAAACCAAAAAAAAAAATAAAATAAAACTAAACTAAAAATGAACTAAAATAAATAAAATAAAATAAAAAATAATAAAACCTAAATAAATAAAAAATAAACTAAATAAACCTAAACATACCGGGTTTACTTAATTTAGAAAACAAAAAATAAAATAAAATAAAAATGCCCAAACCACAGACCCAGACCACTAAACTGAAACCATAAACCCTGGACAAAACCTGGTAAATCCCAGACCATAAACAAACCTCCCCAAACCCTAAACCTGAAAAAACTTAAAACCCAACCAAAACTTAAACTAAAGAAACTAAAATAAATTAAATAAAACCTAAACCTAATTAAATGATAAAATGAAACCTAAATAAAACCTAAACCTAAATAAAATAAAATAAAATAAACAAAATTAAAATAAATAAAATAAACCTAAACTAAACTAAATAAAATAAATAAACCTAAATAAAACCTAAATAAAAAAAAACTAAGCGTATAAAAATAAAATAAAATTAAACCTAAATAAAACTTAAACCTAAAATAAACCTAAGAAACCTAAAATAAAAAAATCAAACACTAAAACCTAAACATAAAAGAACCAAAATAAAATAAACTGATCCTTAAAAGATAAACTAAATTAAGATAAATAAAACCTAAACCTAAACCAAACTAAATAAATAAAATAAACTAAACCTAAACTTAATCCTAAACTAAAAAAAATAAACCTAAAATGTACTAAACTGACTAAAATAAAATAAAACACTACATGTAAAAAAAAAATAATGCCTAAACCTAAAATATAATAAAATTAAAACTAAACTAAATAAAATAAACCTAAACCTGATTAAACTAATATAAAAACTAAGATAAAGATTTAAAATAAATAAACTAATCTAAATAAAATAAAATAAACCTAAATACTAATATTAAGATAAACAAAATAATTTAAAAATAAACTAAATAAACCTAACCTCTGGGTTTGCTTTTTAAAATCCTAACCCTAAACCTAAATCATAAATCCCAGGCATTAAACCCTAACCATCCTCTAGCCTGAGCTGTAACCCTAACAAAAGGCCCCAAAAACTTTAAAACTAAAAACATTAAACCCTAAACTAAAAAAGCCCAAACTTAAAATAGATAAACATAATAAAATAAACCTAAACTTAAACTAAAATAAATAAAACTTAAACTATAAAATAAAACTGGACCTAATAAAATAAAATAAAAATAAATAAACCTAAACTAAACTAAAAAAAATAATAGACCTACCTAAACTAAAAAATAAAACCAATAAATAAAATGAAATAAAATAAAACTCAGTTAAAAATAAACCTAAACTCCAAGTAAATAAGATAAAGACCTAAACTAAAATAAACTAAATAAAAATAAAATAAACTTAAATAAAATAAAAATAAAATAAACTAAAATAAATAAAAATAAACTAAAAAACCTAAACCTAATGGTTTACTTAACCTTTAAAAGACCTAAACCTAGAACTAACCCAAACTAACAACCTAAACCTAAAACTACTGTCAAACCTAAATCTGACCCTAAACCTCAAACCCTAAACCTAAACCCCAAACCCAAACTAGCTAAAGTAACTAAATAAATTAAAAATAAACATAAACCTCAAACTTAATAAACTAAACCCCAGAATGGACAAAACCCAGGGACCTTCACCGTCAGTGGCTCAGTATAAATCGGTAGTGGAGGTGGTTGTTATCATAGTGGTGGTGAGGATTTGGAGATCTTGGTGGATATCGGTGGTGGTGAGGTGGTGGTTATTAAGGTGGGAGGAATGGCAGAGGTTCTGACCATGGTGGTGGCGGAGGAGAGATCGGGATATGATGGTGGATCCATTTCGAGAGGTTGGGGTGGTTGATGGGGCTGAGAAACCAAAATGATCGATCGATCATAGTGTTTGTGGAACTTTTCTTTATAGCGAGCAGTTCTACTAGGCTTTTGACTTGCTCATCGTGCTCATTTTTTATCACTATATTGGCTTTTATCTTAGAAAACTCAGTGTGTTACTTGGCTGATGAAATCAAAATGAAGAAATGTTGAATTTATTCTTAGTTAAAAAAACCGAAACCTAAATAGTAAAAAAAACTGAACCCTAAACACTAAAACTTAACCACAACACTAAACCATAAACCCTAAAATAAACCCTAAACCCTAAACCCTGAACCCTAAAAACCCTAAAAAAAAACCCTTAAACCTTAAACCTAAATCCCAAACCCTAAACCCAAAACAAACCTTAAACCATAAAAAGCTAAAAACCTAAACCTAAACTATATAAAACATAAAAAAAAATCAAAACCAAGATAAAATATAATAATAAAATAAAATAAAAACATAAACTAAAACCTAAACCTAAACCTAAACCTAGAAAGAAAATAAAATAAAAAAATAAAAACTTAAATAAAGAAAATAAATAAAACATAAACTAAACTAAGAAAATAAAAACCTAAAATTAAAAATTTAAATAAACTAAAATGTAAAATAAAATAAAATAATCCTAAAATAAAATGAATGGTATAAATAAAAATAAACCTAAAATAATAAACCTAAATTAAAATCTAGAGTAAATAAAATTAAGATCTATGCTTTAAACTAAAAATACCATACCAAAATACAAAATAAAATAAACATAAACCTAAACTAAAATAGCTAAACTAAGATAAATAAAACCTAAACAAAACCTAAAATAAATTAAACCTAAACCTAAATCTAAACTAAATAAAATAAAATATGCTTCAAATAAACCCAAACCTAAACTTAAAACAAGACCAAAATAAAACCTAACTTAAAAGTAAAATAAAACCTAAACCTAAACCAAAATTAAAAATAAAATCAAAAACCTAAAAGTAAAATAAAACTAAACTAAAAATAAACATAAAGCTCCTAAACCTAAAGCTAAATAAAATCTTAGGAGAGCTAAACTAAATAAAATAAAAATGTAAATAAAATATAATGATAAGTGGACTAAACCTCTTGGTTTTGGTTAAAGACACTAGAGGCATAAAGGCGTTAGATCCTGACCCAAGACTCTAAAGCCAAACAGGCCCTGGGCTCACAGGCCTGAGCCCTACGTTAAAGGCCACTGCCTGGGTTACTCTGGGCCTAAACTGAGGCATTAAACTGACAGCCACTATACTGAAACACAAAATGAGGCTGGGACCCTGGGCCAGCCCAGGCCCTGGCTGAGGCTGGATCTAGCCCTAAACCTAAAGCTGACTAAACTGAGTCCAAACCTAGGACTGAGGCACGGACTACTCTGGGCCTGAGCCCTAGGCCCTGACCTGGGCCCTGAGTCTGGCCCTGGCCTACCCAGAGCCCACCCTGACTAAACTGGGCTCTGACCTGATCCTGGAGTCATGAGGACCAGGCTGGGCCCTGAATGAGCCCTGGGCACGGGACCCTGGGCCTCTAGCCACTAGACCATGGACCACTCAACCTGGGACCACAAACCACAGATGTAAGCTCGGGGCTTAGGCCCCAGACTAACCCTATCGTATGTAAAACTGAGCCAAGCCACAAAAACACAAACTAAATCAAATAAAATAAAATAAATAAAATGCATAAAAATAAAACCTAAACTAAAACCTAAAAGCCTAAACTGAAACCTAAACTACCAAAATAAAAATAAAAAAATAAAAAACTAAAATAGAATAAATAAAATAAAATCTTAAACTAAATTAAAATCTAAACCTAATAATATAAAAACCTAAATAAAATAAAACTAAAGGAAAATAAAAATAAAATAAACTTTAGATATAATAAAATAAAACCTAAATAAAAACCTAAACCTAAAAATAAACCTAAAATAAAATCTAAAATAAAAATAGAACCTAAACCTAAAAAATAAAATAAAAATAAAACTAAACTAAAATAAACATAAACTAAACCTAAACCTAAAATAAACTAAAATAGAAATCTAAACTAAAAATAAATAAACATAGAATAAATAATCTAAAATAAATAAAATAAAAATAAACCTAAATAAAAATATAAAATTAACTAAAAAAACCTAAATGTATTGGTTTAGTTAATTTAAAAAAAAACCCTAAATAAGAAATAAAATCTAAACCCTAAACTAGAAAAAAAAACTTAAACCAAAAATAAAATAAACATAAACATTAACCAAAACTAAAATAAACTAAACCTAAACCTAAACCTTAACTAAATAAAATAAATAAATAAAATATACCTAAACCTAAACTAAAATAAAATGAACCTAAAATAAAAATAAACCTAAAAAATAAAATAAAACCTAAACCTAAAACCTAAAATAAAAAATAAAACCTAAACTAAAAATAAAAATAAAACCTAAACCTAAAAAATAAAAAGTAAAACTAAACTAAAGAAACATAAATCTAAACCTAAACCTAAAAAATAAACTAAAATAAAATCTAAACTAAAATAAATAAACATAAAATCAATAAACAAAAGAAAAGGCTAAAATAAAGATGTAAATAAATAAATAAACTGACTCTTTGGTTTTTTTTTCCTATAAACACAATTAATCACTAAATCCTGAGCCCAGAGGCCCTATTGACCACCCAGGCCCACCATGAGGCCCAGATGGGTGTGGTGAGCTGGGCCCTCACCTCTGAGGCCACTGAGCCCTGGGCTAAACTGGGCCCCAGGCTACTTGCAGAAACTACCAGGGCTCAAACCCTGGTGAGGCTGAGCACTAGAGCAGGCCCCAGGCCCTGATGACCCCTGGGCCCTGACTGGCCTGATCATCTAGGCCCAAGGCCCTGGGCCCTGAGCCCTGGGCTTAGCCACAACCCAACTGAGCCACCCACCCCAGGCCCTGGGCCTGGGCCAGCCTAAACAAGACCTCCCTGGGCCCTGAGGCTAAATGGGAAACTCTAAACCCTAAACTCTAAACCTAAAATTAAACCCTAAACCCTAAAACCTAAATTATAAACTTAACCCTAAACCAAAACCCAACCTATGAAATCAAAACCTAAACCATAAACCTCAAACCCACTCAAACACTACACCCAAACGGCTCCCTCGGCGTTATGGTAATTTTGCATTCAGTCTTTGCTCTCTGGTTTGGGCTATTCGGACCTCCCAGGTCGTTCTGTCAAATTATTCATTTGTGCATCCCCTGGTAGCTTATGTGATTCTCACTAGATCAATTAATGGCAGAGGCTTCACCCTCCGTGCCATCGAACTCGTCTCTTCTTGATGCGCTGTCTAAAACCACTGATTCTAAAGGTACTCTGGATTTGATTGCTACTCGCCTGCTGTGAAGTCCTTTAAGGACGCTCTTTCTGGTAAGACTCCTTCTACTAATGCCTCAGTTAATCTAATCTCTACATCCTTTCATGGATTGTGTGTGTTAGGGATGTGGAGAAATTAGCTCGACACTTATGAGTTCTCTTCGGTTGGTAAATTCTCTCTAAGGCACCCTACACTAGATAACATCCGATCCTTCTTCCATAGCTTAAAGCTCTCGGGAGTTTTCACTATTGGACTACTTGATCCTTGACACATCCTCATTCAATTATCTAATGATTTAGATTACTCTCGGGTCTTTGCTCGTCGCTCTTATTATGTGTATAATTGCCAAATGCGTCTTGAAATGGTCCCCCTTTTTGATGTCAAGGAAGAATCCCTATTATTCCTCTATGGCTTGCTTTCCCAAACATGAGAATTCACTATTACTCATCAAGTATTATTTTGATTGGGCTCTATTTGGTAGACCCCTTCAAATTGATCAAACCCTTGCCACTAGAACTTCGACCATCATTTGCACATCTTGGTTGAAATTGACATTACTAAAAAAATACCCCAAAGAAGTTTGGATTTGCTCAAAAAAATTTGGATACAATCAAAAAGTTGAATTTGAAAACTTCCCAGTCTTTTGTTCCCACTGTAAGATCCATGGCCATGATCATACCGAATGCTTTGTGCTACACCCCAACCTTAAAAAGAATATTTCACACGACACTCTTGGAACAGGGAAAACCACTAAGTTAGCTTATGTGCCAAAAGCTACTCATAATGGAATACACCCTCTACAAGTGCCCCTTAGTATTGATTTGCCAAATGAAAAACATTACGAGCGGTATACATACTACTATTGAGGTGGGTGAGACTAATGCCAACTTACCTAGTACTTCCTACTTGCAATATATTGGCTTCTCATGATTTGCTTAATTTAAAACTTAATGACAATCGAATGGAAATTTAACATTGGATCATCCCTTGGTGTCGGACCAAAATCATATGCATCATGGTAATGAAAATGTTATTTGCACTACTAATGGTGCAAGAACCTCCCTCTACTTCTCTAGTAATACTGGCTATCAAATTTCTCATCTAACTCGATCTTGAAGAAGGATAAATCACCACTACTAAAACATTGACGTCTTGCTCCTTCTCTGAAAACAAAACCAATCCCTTTCGATGGAGATACTTTGGATTACGATAGACCTTTCCAAAGCTGTTCTTAAAAAAAATCTTACAAAGCCAAAATATCTAATAATAATTTCACTAGAACCACGTTCTTCCCTTACACCTCATAAATAATTACGTCCCTCTCTCTTCATTTCTTCATTTTCCTTTTCTATCTTTCCTTTTCATAATTTTTATTATGATAAATTTTCTTATTTGGAATATCGGGGTTGTGGGACACTCCATCACATGTTAGGAGCAGCCCTCATAACATCAAACTTCTTGTTATTATTGAGCCTTTCATTAGCTCTTCCAAAATTGCCTTTGTTCTAGATCGCTTGGATTTCAAAATTTCTTCTTCAATCTTAATAACAAAATTTGGTGTTTTGGGATAATTCTATCACCATTTCCACCATTGATGATTTTGATCAATTGGTTAATGTCAAAATCTCCTTAGGTGATTTTTTTGGCTTTTGGTTCATTTATCTATGCTTCTTGATAGAGGTAGGAACATCCTATGGAATCATTTAAGAACCTTTGCCTCCTCAGTTAACTTACCCTGGTTGGTTGGGGTGATTTCAACACTATCATTGCTTCTTGGAAAGGAGGGAGGATGTTCTCTAACCTTCATTCCTTGGAAGATTTCTAATATGATCCTTGATTGCAATCGATTGACATTGGTTTTTGCGATTACCGCGTGGTAAAACTCTAGACTTTGGCGTCTAGGCAGGCCCTCTTTAATTCTCTTTGGATTAATCAATGGCCTCTCACCTCTGTTGAACATTTGAGCAGGACTTTGTTTGATCATGCCCCTCTTTCGATCTCTATAAAAACTCCCCCCGCTAACCCTCCTATTCCCTCATCTTTTCGTTTCCAAAATATGTGGACCCAACATGGTGATTTCATGAATTTTGTTTCCACTAACTAGGTGGCTCCCGTTCATCCGGATAATTCTGTTAAAGGCATGGTTTGGCTTTGGCTTAAGCTCAAGAGGTTTAAACAAAACCTCAATTGGTGGAACAAGCATATTTTTAAAAACCTCTTTGCTAATCTTAAAGCTATGGAACAAGTGGTTTGTTCACTTGAAAAGGCTGTCTTAACCGACCCTAGTAAGCTTGAAGAGTTGAGCACTGCCAAAGATAATCTGATTAACTACCAAAATATGGAGGAAACCTATTGGCGTCAAAAATCCACTAGCAAACATATTGCTGAGGGTGACCAAAACACTAGGTATTTCCATGCTATTTATAATAAACAGAAAGCTCTAAACTCAATTAAGAAAATTAAGAATCCTAATGGTGGTGGATAAGCGATATGATGAAATCAAGGATTACATACATCACTTTCAAAATTTATTAAATTCTAACCCATCGTTAGAAACCCCCTCCAACACCCATCTTATCTCTTCTATGATTACCAATGAGGATAACCATTTGCTCACTATGTGTCCCTCAAAAGCGAATATTAATAGTACTCTCAATAGCATGAACAATGACTCCGTTGCTGGTCCTGATGGCTTCACGACTCATTTCTTTCAACATTGTTGGCCTTTTATTAAATCTGATCTTGTTAATGATGTTATTGATTTCTTTGACGGCATTCCATTCGGATATTTTTCAGTACTTCTATTATCCTTATTCCTAAAACCATCAATCGAATCACAGGGACTTTAGACTATTAGTCTTTGCACCTTTTTCCAAAACTCATTGCTAAACTAATTAATAATAGAATTAATCCCACAGCTTCATAAAATCATCTCCCACAACCAAAGCTGGTTTTGTTAAAAATAGAGCCATATCGATAATATTCTCCTGCTCAAGCTGGTTCATGACATTGATACTTCATCCAGAGGAGGTAATATGCTCTTCAAACTGGACATCTCTAAAGCCTTTGACAACCTCTCGTGGGATTTCCTTTTCCAAATCTTGCATTTGTTTGGTTTATCTGATCATTTTATCCGGATTATAAAGTTGTATCACTAACATCGGTTCTCATCATCTTAAATGGTGAGTCCCTTGGTTTCTTTTCTTGAGCCATGGTTTTGCAGAGACCTTTCTCCTTCTCTTTTTTATCATTCAGAATATCTTTGAGAAGCCTCAATAACCTTTTCATCAAAAAACCTAACATGGCTTTTAGAACTCATGGTGGTTTCCCTGTTTCTCATCTTAGCTTTACAAATGATTTTATAATCTTCTGTAATGCCTCCCTTCAACATGTCAAAAATATTAAGAATCTCTTAAATGATTTTGGCAAAATTATTTGTCTCTTCCTTAATGATAAAAAATGTTGTTTTATTCCCTCAGCGAAGATTCCTCTCAATAGATTGAATCAAATCTCCAAAATTACTAATTTTAAGCAAAGTCAATTTCCCATTAATTACCTCGGTGCTCCACTTTTTAAAGGCCAGAAAAGATCTCATCTTTTTGATGATCTTATTCAAAAAATTTCTAATAAAATTTTGGTTTGGAAATTTCACTTACTCTCTTTTGGTGGTAGGCTAACCTTGATCAAGAGCACTCTTAATTCCATACCTTTATATCTTATCCAAACCACTGTGCTGACCATCTTTAGCATCAACAGAATAGAGCGTCTCTTAAAT
>JAKCPB010001977.1:0-62089 GCA_021442155.1 Cymbidium sinense | reverse complement strand
TTGCTTCGTTCGGTTACGTATTAACTCCTAAAACTAAAATGTAAAAATAAAAGATAAAATAAAAATAAAAAACTAAAAATAAATAAAAAATAAAACCAAACTAAAATAAAATAAACTAAAATAAAATAAACCTAAATAAAAATAAAATTAAATGTCAAATAAAATAAATAAACCTAAAATAAATAAAATAAAACTAAATAAAACCAAAACAAAAAATAAACTAAAATAAAACCTAAATTAAATAAAAAATAAAACCTAAAACTAAACTAAAGAAATCTAAACCTAAACTAAACAAAATAAAATAAACCTAAACCTAAACTAAAAAATAAAATAAAATAAAATAAATAAAATCTAAATCTAAACCTAAAATAAACTAAACCTAAACCCTAAACTAAATAAAATAAAATGAACTAAAAAAAACCTAAACCTAAACAAAACATAAAACCTAAAATAAAAAAAAATAAACCAAAAACCTAAACCTAAAAATAAAATAAAAACCTAACCTAAACCTAAATTAAATAAAACCTAAACCTAAAATAATAAAAAATAAAACTAACTAAAAAAAATGATAAACCTAAACCTAAAAATAAACTAAAATAAAAAAAATAAAATAAAATAAACTAAAATATAAAATATAAATAAAATAAACTAAAATAAATAAAATAAACTAAATAAACCTAAACCTGTTACAATTTTTTTTAAAATAAAACCCTAAACCCTAAACTAAATCTTACCACTCCCTAACCATAAAATAACCTAAACCTAAACCTAAACTTACCACCCTAAACCCTAAACTAAAACCTACTAAACCTACCTAAAAAACTAATGCTACTAAACCCCATCCTAAAATAACCCTAACCCCACAAACCCTAAAGGCATAAACCTTAAAACCCTAAACTATAAACATAAACCTTAAACCCTAAACCATAAACACTAACCTAAACCTGACCTAAACCTAACAAAAGAAATTAAATAAATTAAGAAATAAACCTAAATCCTAAACCTAAACTAACCTAAACCACAGAATGGGCATAACCTTGATGAGAATAATCAAGGCTCAATCTAAATCTACTGAGGTGAAGGCTGGCATTATCAGGTGATGGGGATCTTGAGATGGTGGATATTGAGGTGGTGGTCAAAGCGGTGGTGGTTTTGAGGCAAGAGGAGCCTAGGTTACATGTGGTGGTGAGGGAGAGATCAGGATATGATGGGATCCACTACTCGAGGTAGGGTGGTTTGATGGGAAAGAAAGAATAATGGTTGATCCAATGCTTTATAGAATTGTGCCTTTATAGTAGAGATGGTTCTAGTTATCTAGGGTTTTTTTTGATTTAAGTGCTCATTTTTTTATCTATATTGTCCCATGTCTTAGAAAACTTGGTATGTTACTTGGTTGATGAAATCAAAAGAAGAACTAAATTTGAATTTTTCTCTATTAAAAACTAAAAAACCAAACTAAAACTAAACTAAAACCTAAACCCAAAACTTAAACCCTAAAACCTAAACCTAAAACCTAAAAAAAAGCCTAAACCCTAACCCTAAACTCCCACAAACCTAAACCCCAAACCCTAAACCCTCAACTAAATAAAACAAACCCTAAAACCTAAAACCACAAACCAAAATAAAACTATACTAATTAAAACAAAAGAAAGAAATTAAAAGCTAAACCAAAATAAAATTATAAAATAAAATAAAAAAAAACCTAAACTAAAACCTAAACCTAAACCAAACCTAAAAATAAAATAAAATAATAAATGAAACCTAAAGTAAAATAAAAATAAAACCTAAATAAAATATAACTAAACTTAAAATAAAAAATAAAAAAACCTAAAAATAAAATAAACTAAAACTAAATAAAACCTAAAATAAAAAAAAATAAAATAAACTTAAAAAATAATTAAAAATAAAACCTAAACCCTAATTAAAACCTAAATAAAATAAAAATAAACTAAAAAACTATATAAACTAAACTAAAATAAATAAAACCTAAACTAAACCTAAAATAAACTAAACTAAACCTAAACCCTAAATAAATAAAATAAACTAAAGTAAACCTAAACCAATAAAAAAAATAAAAAAATAAACCTAAAATAAAAAACCTAAACCTAAAAAATAAAATAAACCAAAAACCAAAAATAAGAAATAAAACTTAAACCTAAAAAATAAAATAAATAAAAGACTAAAAAATGGACCTAAACCTAAACCTAAAATAAACTAAAATAAAAACCTAAATAAATAAACATAAAATAATAAAACTACATTAAAATAAAATAAAATAAACCTAAATAAAATAAAAATAAAATAAACTAAAATAAATATAAAATAAACAAAATAAACTAAATAAATGTGGTGTTTGCTTAATTAAAAATCAAAATCAAAAATCAAATTAAAACCCTAACCTACCTACCCAAAACCCTACCTACCATAACCTAAAACCCTACCCTAAACCCTAAACCCCAAACCTAAACCCTAAACCCTAAACCCAACCCTAGGCTACCACAAACCCTAAAACTAGCTCTACCCTAAACCTACCTCAGATAAACCCTAAACCACTAAACTAAACTTAAAAACCTACTAAATAAACCTAAAAATAAATAAAATCTAAACCCTAATAATAAAATAAATAAAATCTAAATCTAAACTTAAACCTAAACATAAAACAAAATAAAATAAAAATAAAACTAAACCAAAATAAAGAATACAAATCTAAATTAATCTAAAAATAGATAAACCTAAAAAAATAAAACCTAAATAAAATAAAAGTAAAATAAAATAAAAAAAAATAAACCAAAAATAAAATAAAATAAAAACTAAATAAAAACCTAAACTTAAAAATAAACATAAAAATAAAACTTAAAAATAAATAAAATATAAAACCTAAACTTTTAACTAAAAAAAACCTAAACCTAAAATAAACAAAATTAAATAAACCTAAACCTAAACTAAAATAAACAAAATAAAATAAACTTAAACCTAAACTAAAATAAACTAAAATAAATAAAACCTAAACTAAACCTAAAATAAACTAAACAAACCATAACTAAATAAAATAAAATAAAAATGAAGCTAAACCTAGTAAAAAATAAACCTAAACTAAACAAAATATAAAATAAAACCTAAACATAAACCTAAAAAATAAAATATAAACCTAAACTTAAAAAATAAAATAAAAATAAAACTAAAGTAAAATAAGCATAAACTAAACTTAAAATAAATAAAATAAAATAAAAAAAACCTAAACTAAAATAAAATAAACCTATAAATAAAAAAAAAATTAAATAAAATAAAATAAACCTAAAGTAATAAATAATAAACTAAAATAAATAAAATAAACTAAATAAACCTAAACCTGGTTTACTTATAAAAACCCTAAACCTAAACCTAAATTAAATTCTTCCCTAGCTAAATCCTAAACCCTAAACTCTAAACCCTAAATGCTACCTAAACCACACCTAAAAACTAAACCAAACCACAAAAAACTACCTAAACCCTCCACCTAAATCTAAAACCTAAACCCTAAACCCTAAAACCTACAACCCTAAACCCTAAACCCTAAACCCTAAATTAACCTAAACCCTAAGAATGGCAGAACCTTGATGGTAGGAACATCACCGTCAACTAGGCTCAATCAGTCTAGCGAAGGTGAGGCGATGGTTATGTGGTGGTGGGGATCTGGAGGTGGGTTGGATATTGAGGTGGTGGTGAGTGGTGGTTATGGAGGCGGGGAGGAGCGATAGGTTACGGTCGTGGTGGTGCCATTGATATGATGGTAGATCCTACTACTCGAGGGGCGAGGGTGCTTCTGATGGGACCTAGAGAAACAAAAGAATGGTAAATCTGATTTGTTGCTTATGGAACTATGTCTTTCTCTTGGGTTTTTGACTAGCTCGATGGGTGCTCATTTTTTATCTATGTCATCACTTCTGACTTAGAAAACTTGGGGTGATACTTGGTTGATGAAATCAAAAATAAGAAATGTTGAATCTAAATTTGTTCTATTAAAAAACTTAAACTATAAACCCTAAACTAAAACTTAAACCCTAACCTAAAACCAAAACCCTAAACCCTAAACCCACAAACCTAAACTTAAACTTAAAAACCATAAACTAAACAACCTAAACCACTAAACCCTAAAACCCTAAACCAACCTAAACCTAAATTAAACCCTGACCATAAACCTAAACCCTAAAACTTAAACCCACAAACTCTAAACCCTAAACCCCAACCCTAAACCCTAAACCCTAAACCTTGAATAAAGATGTTATTAGAGTAGATTG
This sequence comes from Cymbidium sinense, assembly GCA_021442155.1. Taxonomy (NCBI): domain Eukaryota; kingdom Viridiplantae; phylum Streptophyta; class Magnoliopsida; order Asparagales; family Orchidaceae; genus Cymbidium; species Cymbidium sinense. The sequence goes on along the minus strand of JAKCPB010001977.1, from coordinate 57,812 downwards.
AAAGAATGACCTAATCTAACATAGTTATGGTAGCTAAAGAAAATGTCTTCAAGAGTTTTCCTTGACTATTAGAGAATTGAATACCCTAAACCCTAACCCTAAATCATATTATAATACCATATATTATAGTATAATGTTGAATCATATATTTGAGCTTGTAGTAATGTGTTTTTGGATGTTAGAAGATGTTTTGAAATGTTTTAGTATATTATGGTTATTTTACCTATAGTCTATATTAATATGAATCATAAAATATTGATTTAATAAATCAAATGATGAAATTTGTTAAATTTGAAGTGGGAATTAGGTTGTAGAACCAAAGGTGTGCTACACCACTAAAAAGTAAGATTTTTTGTTCAAAATAAATATTATATGTTTTTATGCATTTTAATATCTTTTAGTATTTTACAGTCATGCAGTCGAGCCTACGATAGCATTATTTATGAAAATGTAGATTTATACTTTAAAATGGTTGAATTTGGCTAAATTCATAATAGGTAGAAACATGACATCATAATATATTATTTCAATTTAAATATATGTAAATATGACTAAAATATATAGTTTTTTTATTGTTTAGACTAATATTATGATTTTTTTATCTTAAGCAATCCCTTATGATGTGATATGTAGTATAATATAATATAATATGTTATAGTGTATTATAATATATGATGCCATAACATAGTGTAGCATCATGCATTATAGCATACTATTGTGTATTACTACTTGTTGTTTAGCATTTTTTAGTTTGTTATAGTATGATGTAGTAGAGTTGTCTGGTATAATTCATAAAAATATTGATTTATAGGTGAGATGATGGGATTTGGCAAAATTTAAGGTAAGCTTTAGGGAACATCATTGGGGTGTGCTATGGTGTGTCATTTAATCAAAAGAATGGAATTTTGCATCCAAAATAAATGTTCATTTTTCAACCAAATTTATATAGTTTTTGCTTAAAGTGATTCATTTTAAGGTGTAATGTAAGATAAATTGAAGGTTGAGATAGAAGAATTTGGCCAAATTCATGGCACACACCAAGAAGCAACACCAAAATTATGCTATTTTTCACCATTTCTAAAAAAACAATTTACATCCAAAATGAACATTATTTATATTTTGAGAAAATTTTGTTATTTGTTTATTTTAAGTGATTCTAATGAGGTGTAATGTTAGATAATATATTATATTATAGAAAATTACAATATAACATCATATATCATAATATAATATAGTGTGTTAATTCATACTTTAATATGTTTAGCATGATATTGTATAGTTAGTTTGAGCTTGCACCATCACAAATCATAAAATGTTGATTACAATGTTAAGATGATGTAATTTGAATGAATACATTATTAGTCTTTTGGTTGAAGTATTAAAGGTGCATAAGAAGAAATAAGATTTGATGAGAATTCCATGTCAAGGACATGGAGGAGATTTGCTAATCACACATGCATTGGAAATGACATGTGAGGGGTCTATGTCGAGGGCATAGAAGAAGAAAATATGTTGGGGATAAGGTTTGACTTTGATTTGATTTGTGGAAAGAAGTTCTGTTAGGGATAAGAATCTATAATCCACAGGATTAAGATCGAATTGACTTTAATTTATTTTATTTTAATTTATGTGGAGGCATATCTGCTAGAGATATGTGCTCGAGTCTTTGGGGATTGGGTATATGAACCTTCCACTAAGGAAGCAGGTTTGGGCTATCCATTAGGGATTGGGATTTGAGTTTGATTTCATCGATTTGTTTGGAGATGTATCCGCTGAGGATAAGAGTTTGGTTGGATTTCTTTGATTTAGACTCTACTAGGGGAGTTGGTTTAATTTGGCTCCATTGGGAAGTTGGTTTTGAATTTGATTTGTTTGCTTGACTTGTTGATATTTGATTTAGGGTTCCACTAAGGAGAAGAGTGTGATTTAACTCCACTAGGGAAAATCAAAATGGGTTTAATTTAATCTGAGTTAATGTATGGACCGTGTAGGTGTGTGATGGACCCACTGAGAGGCGGATATACCAGCCTTGACCTACCACAAGTTTACAAATCCAAAGGGATAGTCTACCGATTGTGGGATAAAGCTAGCCAACATAAGGTGTTGCCTTTCGATGTGAAGCGGCTGTGCTAGGAAGAAGGCGTAGCACACCTACATCTTCCAAATCGAGGAATAACCACAGGTGACTGTTAGATGCACAACAAATCAAACCTAACCTTGGAAGACTACTAAGTGAATGCTGTTAGGGACTTATGTGAACTCAAAACTAGTGAAGATTAATGTTATCTTAATTTCATGTGATTTGATATGGTTCGTTTGTCTTAGTTTAATTTCAAATTGAGGGCATATCCACTGGGGATGTGAGCTCAGTCAAATTTGATAGATTTAATTTATGGACCATGTTGGTGTGCGATGGACCCACTGAGAAGGGCTATATCAAACTTGTCTATCTCAGATTTACAAATCCAAAGGGATAGCCCGCATGGGGTAGAGCTAGCCAACCTTAGGGGTTGCCTTTCAATGTGCAATGGCTAGAAAGAAGGCATAGACTTACATCTTCTAAATTAGGGAACAACGGGGTGACCTATTGGTAGACAAATCAAACGACTTAGGGGTGACTAATGAGTGAATATCATAAGGGACTTATATCAACTCAAGAGTAGTCAGGCGATTCCTATAGGGAGTTTTGTTGACACTGCCCTAAAGATAAGATACTTTCTTGGGAAAAGGTACCACTAGGGTGTCCTCTAATCCACAAGTGAATATATATTTTGTTTATATAATTTCATGGACCTGTTGGGTGTGAGGGACCACAAAAGGGCCTTTATGTCTTTGACCTATCTCATTTACTTGGACTAGGAGAATCATACATCCATAGATGGAATCTCCAACCACAGTGGTTACTAGGAAAGGGAACTATCCAATGATAGTAACCGGTAGTGTGCACAGCATGTGATCCAAATATAGTACCCAAAGGGAGGTGCTAGAGCATTATCTTGAGCCTAGAAAGCCTATAGGTGTAAGGTGGCCAACTCAAGGAGAAAGCATAATATATTTAAATTTATGAGTGGTTATCTTGAGGTATGAGAACCAACCAACCTAAGGTGTATCCATTAAGAGTGGTGTATCCATCAGCATATTGAGAACCAAGAAACCTAAGGTGCCCGTTGGTGTGCAATGATCAACCTTGAAATAAAGCGGGTAGGCATACAACTTTTTAAGCAAAATTGATCATCGGGATAGTCTATCATTGGCAAGATAGATACTATCTGACCTTGAGTTACTACTTAGTGGGGGGGGAGCAACTGAGACTTGAAGTAGTCGAGGAAAGGAGGCTAGGGACTTATCCTAAACCTCAAATATACTTTGACCCAGTTAGTGCACAAAGGCTAATCAAGAAGAAAGCGTAGACTCACATCCTCTTAAATGAAATCCAACATGAGGTAGCTTACGGCCACAGGCCTACCAAACTAACAAGGTGCTCATTCGATGTGTAGTGGCCAAGTAAGGAAGGAAAGCATAGCGACTTACATCCTCCAAAGCAAGAAGACCACTAGGGTGACACACTAGCGGTAGCATGTCAGACCTAGCGACTCTTGAGTGAGTGCCACTAGGACATTATATTAACTCAGAGTATCCCAAGACAAAAGATATGTGCTTGTTTTCTATGTTTATGTGTAGTTTGTCTTCATGTTGTGTCGATGAAGGATAGGATGCCGCTTAGGTTCTTTATACCTACCCTAAACACATCGTGGTAGATTCATAGACATGACTACTTTTAACATGGAAGTGGTTGAATTAAAAATGTAATTTTCATTGATGATAATTATTTTTAAACATTATTTATAATATTTTCTAAGTAGATTCCATTGATTAGAAGTATTGGGCACTTTCCCTTATGATTAATAAGCTAATAAGGTCTTCCTTGGTAGGCCTTCTCTATGGAAAAAAGGGCCTTCCCATGTGGGTTCAAACTTGCCTCCCATCTTACTTCTCATAATAATCTCTCTTAGAACTAAAATAAGCTCTCCTACTTGAAAAGGTCTAAGATAGATCAACTTGTTGTGAGCTTGAATCATTTTAGCTTTGTATAACTCAAGGTTTTGGAATGCCTGCAGGCATCTCTCCTCCAAACCTTTGAGCTCTTCTAATCGCAACTTGGCATTCTGCTCTATTGTGATCTTGCTACCCACAGCTATCCTTAGTGATTGGAGTTGGACTTTTAATGGTAGAACAGCTTTGGACCCATACACTAAGGAGAAAGGAGTAGAATGACTTGGAGTTCTATATGTAGTACGGTTGGCCCACAAGGCTTCAACTAACTATTCATGCCACTATCACTTGTTATTATTTAGTGTCTTCTTTAGTATTTGGATGGTATTTTTGTTGAAGACATCTACTATTTTGCCCTCACGGTAGTTGATGGTAGAATATCTCCAATCTATGTGTGTCTCCAGGAAAGTTGTTTATCTGGTGCTCTTGAATACGTACCATTATCATATAATTCATCGAGGCACTCTAAATATATCTGATATGATTCCTAAAAAATTGGAGCACATGCTGAGCTATGACCTCTCTAAGCAGAATCTCCTTTGCCTAGTTGGAAAAGTGGTTAGTAGTAGCTAAGATGAACCGATGACCCTTGGCAGAAGAAGGATCAATCAGACCCACTATATCGATACCCCAACACTCGAATGGACATGAGGGCAATGTAGGATGTAGAATATTGGGTGGTTGGTGTAGGACCACACCATGTATTTGACATTGGTGGCCTCGCCTAGCCATATCCATGTAATATTTGATCATCGAAGGTTAGTAGTATCCTAGTCTCTTGATCTTGGCTTTCATCTTTGGACTAGATTAGTTGGCTCCACATCATCTTGAGTGTACTTCGGTCATGATCTTACGGGCTTCATGATTGTCTAAACAATGTAACCACATATGATCGAAAGACCTTCGATACAAGACACCATCCACAAGAGTGTAGGAAAGTGCTCTCTGGTTCATCTGATGGGCTTGGGACTTCTCTTGAGGTAGTTTGCCTTTATTTAGGTAATCCGATGGTTGCCTCCAATCTAACTCCTCATCCTTTTGGCAATGGAAACCTCCCCTTTAAGAGAGTACATTTTGATGAGTTCAATATCAATAAGGGATAAGAATTGTCTATTTTGGACCTTTATTGATAAGGACTCATCCTCCGGACATGCCAATTCCTTTGCAAGTTTGGCTAAAGTATACACTACGACATTCTCCTCGAGGAATCTTATAAATGGTAACCTCTAGGATTTGGGCCAACAACTCCATGGTGTACTTGTGGTAGTGATGGAGCTTGGGCTTTATAACCTTATAGGACCTAGCGATTTGGTTGATAACTAGTTGAGAATCCCCAAAGATGTTGATGTTAGATGCTTAGAGTAATGGATAACTCGGACTGCAATTAGAGCCTCATATTCGCTTCATTGTTGGTGCAAGGATTGGATGATATGACAATCTCATCACATCATGTAGTTAAGAGAATTATTCCTACCCTTACCTTTCACGAATAGTAGATTATGGTTTTCTCTCTTTGAGAGGAAGCCATCAAAGTACATCTCCTAGTAGTGAATGCTAGTATCCCCTATGTTCATGATTTGTTCATTAGGGAGATCATAACTAAATGAAGAGTCATCATGAAGTGGGTGTGTTGCTAAGAAATCCACTAGTGCTTGTCCTTTCACCTTACAGAGGGGTGTGAAGGTAATGTCAAATTGTGAGAGGATCAAGGACCATCATGCCAATTGTTAGAATAGCATCAACCGTGTCATGAGTTACTATAGTGGATTGACACTAGAGATTAAGTTCACTTTATGAGGACGCATGTAGTGATGTAACTTTTGGGATGCAAAGATTAAAGCTAGGAAATACATCTCAATGGTTGGATAATTAGCCTCAATAGGGATTAGGCGATGGCTGAGGTAGTAGTGCATTTTCCTTCCCTTCATCATTGGCTTGGGCCAACAAAAAACCAAGGGTTAACTAAGTAGTGTAAAGAATGAGCGACTTGCGGGATAGAGCTAGAATCGACATCATCGTATGCTTGATGTCTTGAAGGCATGCTCACACTCATCATCCCACTTGAACTTGGCGGCCTTTTGACAAGTCGAGAATGGTGACATCTTCACGATAAGTTGGATATAAATAATCTTAGATAGGTAAACCACCCTTGAAATGATCTTGAGTTAAAATTTTAGGGGGTGGAATTTCTAATATGGCCTTGATCTTCTCCGGATCGATTTTGATTCCCTGGTGTCAGGCAACAAACCCCAGGAATCTCCCTGAAGCCACTCCTAATGTACACTTTAGGGGGTTCATTTTGAGGTTAATTATCTTAACTATTCGAAAACTACTCTCAAGTCAAAGAGATGGTCTTCCTTCTATACTTTTACAGAGATCGACATAGCACTCGACTTGATGATGAATAAGTACATCGAAGATTTGAGTTTAAAATAAAATAAAAACCTAAACTTAAACCTAAACCTAAAACTAAAATAAAATAATAAAATAAATAAAATAAAATAAATAAAAATAAACTAAAAAAATAAAATAAACAAAAATAAAAAAAAATAAAAAAAAAAAATAAATAAAAAAAATAAAAAAAATAAAATAAAAAATAAAATAAAATAAAAATAAAATAAATAAAATAAAATAAAATAAACCTAAATAAATAAAATAAACCAAATAAAAACTTAAACTTAAAAACAAACCTAAAAAATAAAACATAAAAATAAATAAAAATTACCTAAACCCTAAACTAAAAAAAAGAACATAAACCTAAAATGAAATAAAATAAACAAAATAAAATAAACTAAACCTAAACTAAATAAACTAAAATAAATAATAAAACCTAAACTAAACTAAACTAAATAATATAAAATAAACTAAAATAAACTTAAAACATAAACTAAAAATAAAACCTAAAATAAAACTAAAAAACCTAAACTAAAAAAAATAAAATAAAACCTAAAAACCTAAAAATAAAATAAAACCTAAACCTAAAATAAAATAAAAAATAAAACTCAACTAAAATAAACCTAAACCTAAAAACTAAAATAAAACTAAACTATAAATAAAACTAAATAAAATAAAATAAACTAAAAAAAAATAAAATAAACTAAAATAAATAAAAAAATAAACTAAATAAACTAAACATACCAATTTGCTTAATTAAAACACTAAACCCTAAATCCTAAATCCTACCCTAAACCTAAACCTAGGCCTAAACCACAAACCCTAAAAACCTAAAAACTAAATAAACTAAATAAACTAAACCTGGGTTGCTTTTTTTTTTAAAAAAAAAACCTAAACCCTAAATCCTAAATCCTAAACCCTAAACTAAATGCTAAAAACCCTAAACCCTAAACTATAAACTAACCTAAACCCTAAACTTGCTTAACCTAAACCCTAAAGCATAAACCTACACCAACCCCACCATAAACCCTGCACAACACTAAACCACAACCCAACCTAACCTAAATCTAACACTAAACCCAAACCCCAAACCCAAACCTACACCCAAACCTAATCCTAAAGTAACTAAATAAATTAAAAAGTAAACCTAATAAACTAAACCTAAACCTAAACCCTAAGAATGGGCAAACTTTGATGGTGGACACAGCGTCAACTAGGCTCAGCTCTCTAGCTGGAGGCGAGGTGGAGGCGGATTAACAGTGGTGGTGGGGATTCTAGAGGTGTTTATGGATATGGAGGTGGTGGTCAGAGCAGTGGTGGTTATGGAGGAGGGAGAAGCGACGGAGGTTACAACCATGGTGGTGGTGGAGGGAGATATCAGGGATATGATGTTGGATCCCGCTACTCAAGAGGCCAAAGTGGTTATGATGGGAACTAGAGAAACTGAAGAATGGTCGATCCGATCTGCTGCTTATGAAACTATGTTTAGAGTAGAGATGGTTCTAGTAATCTAGGGTTTTCAATTTGTTTATGCGTGCTCATTTTTTATCTATATGTCCTGGTGTCTTAGAAAACTTGGTGTTACTTGGTTAATGAAATCAAAAAGAAGAAATGTTGAATATGAATTTGTTCTTTATTAAAAAAAACCAAAAGACTGAACCTAGACATAAAACCTAAACCCTAAACCCTAAACACTAAACCTTAAACCCTAAAAACATTAAACCCTAAACCACACCTAACCCAAACCCAAAACAAACCTAAACCCACAAAACCTAAACCCTAAACCTAAACCTAAACCCTAAACCCAAAACCTAAAACCCCAAACCTAAACCCTAAACCCTAAACCCTACCTAAAAAGCTAAAAAACCTAAATAAACTAAATAAAAAAAACCTAAACCAAAATAAAATAAAATACTAAACCAAACTTAAAAGAAAAAAATAAAACTAACTAAAATAAAATAAGGAAAACTAAATAAAAATAAAAATAAAAACCTAAATAAAATAAAATAAAACTATAAAACCACTAAATAAACCTAAATAAAATCAAAAATAAATAAATAAACTTAAACCCTAAACTAAAAAAAAAACCTAAATAAACTAATAAAATAAAATAAACTAAAAATAAACCTAAACCTAAATTAAAAATAATCTAAAATAAACCTAATAATAAAAAAATAAAATAAAATAAAACCTAAACCTACTAAATAAAATAAAAAACTAAAATAAAAATAAACCTAAAATAAAACCAAAAACCCTAAACCTAAACCAAAAGCTAAAACCTAAAACTAACTAAATAAAACTAAAAATAAAATAAAAAAAAAAAACTAAAAAAAATTAAATGAACAAATAATAAAATAAAATATAAATTAATTAAACCTAAACCTAAACCTAAACCTAAAAGAAAATAAATAAAATAAAATGAAACTAAAATAAAATAATTAAAACCTAAACTAAACTAAAAAAAAAAATAAAAAAATAATAAAACTAAACCTAAGATAAAATAAAGTAAACCTAAAATAAAATAAAATAAAACTAAATAAAAAACCTAACCTAAAATAAACAAACTCAAATAAACCTGGGCCTAAAATAATAAATAAAATAAACCTAAACTACTAAGATAAAATAAATTAAAAAATAAAACCTAAACCTAAACCTAAAAAAACTAAACCTAAACCTAAACTAAATAAAATAAAATAAACTAAAATAAACCTAAACCTAAACTAAAAAAGAATACCTAAAATAAACCTAAAATAAAACCTAAAACCTAAACCTAAAAATAAAATAAAAACCTAAACCTAAACCTAAAAAAAAAAAAATAAAACCTAGACCTAAAAAAAATAAGATAAAAGAAAACTAAACTAAAAAATAAACCTAAACTAAACCTAAACCAAAACAAAACTAAAATAAATAAACTAAACTAAGTAATAATAATAAACCTAAATAAAAATAAATATAAAATAAACTAAAATAAATAAAAAAATAAACTAAATAAACCTTAACCTACCAGTTTACTTAATTTAAAAAAATAAAAAAATAAAAAAAATAAAAAAAATCCTAAACCCTAAACCTACAACCCTAAACTCTAAACCCTAAACCCAGAACCCTCCTCCCCCAAGCGCTCTCTTATTCTCTGGTGATTTTTGAATCCGTCTTGGTGGCACACCCCTGACTGGGGATTTTTGTGGGTTTGGCTTCGATTTCGACAGATTTGAAAGGCTTGAACAACATCTGACCATTTGTGTTATGTTTTATCATTGACCATGGCTATGGTTAGTTCGATTCATTGGACTACACCTCAAGATATGGATGTTTCGGTTAGGGCATCCGACATTTTGGGGATTGGCATAATCGCATCTTCTACTAAATCTTTTAAGGCGCTCTCGGTAAGATTTCTCCCTCTATTGATTGGTTAATCTAATTTTGACATCTTTTAGAGGTTTCCCAACCATAATGTGTTCGATGTGGATGTTGAAAAACAAAACCCTTTGAATTTTTCTTGTTGGTAAATTTGCTTTGCGTCATGAATTTGGATAAGATTCACTCTTTTTTTCATAATCTCAGGCTTAAAGGTGCCTTCTCGATTGGTCTTATTGACCATCAGCATATCCTGATTAAACTTTCTAATGATCTGGATTATTCATGTGTTCTATCACGTCATTCTTATTTCATCTATAATTCTCAAAAGTGTTTGCTGAAGTGGTCACCCCTTTTTGACATTAAGGAGGAATCTCGTATTATCCCAGTGTGGTTATCTCTTCCTAATATGTGAAGTCATTTTGTTACCTATCATGTGCTTTTTGCTATCGAGGCTTTATTCTGTCAGCCTTTTACCTTCGACCAAGCGGCTGAGCAATCTCACCCTTCTATGGCTCGGATCATCATGGAATTAGACATAACTAAAAAATACCCTAAGGAAGTTTGGATTGGCTCTGAAAATTACAGGTATTTGCAAAAGGTTGAATTGGAGAACCTTTCAATTTTTTGTTCCCACTATAAAATACACAGTCATGATAATTCAAAATGTTTTATTCTCCATCCCCACTTAAAAAAATGAATTCCTCCTAAGGAAAATGTTGTCTCTACCCATAAGGATTCTACTTATGTTAAAATTGCCTTAGATCCTAAGGATGGTATGAAGTCTGTTATTGAGGTTGATTCCTTGGATATCGACGTTAATCTTGTTGAGCATGTTTTGGCTTCTAATGTTGGTAGGGATTGGATATTCAAAATGGGAAGGATGTTTTACCTCTTATACTCTCTTTGAATTTGAATATTTCTAATGCAGAGAATAATAAATTCTCTAAGTTATTAGAAAATGATTCTATTTCCACTGATTCTATTCTTGCATCTACTTGTGCTTTAAATGGCTCTAAATCATCATCATCTCTCATTTCTAATCTTGATATTCATGTTAATCCTACTTTCTAACTAAATATGGATTTGGAAGAAGGTAAACTCCCTCAAACACTTGGAGATTTCTCCTAAATCTATGACCAATGTTACTAAATCTTACTGGATGATGACTCTAGGGAAAAAAATGGCTTCCAAACTTATCATGCTAAAAGAAAAAAATGTTAAAATTTCCCTCCCAAATTGTCCAAAACACTAGATCCGCTCTCTCCTCTCTTAATTAACCTTTGCTTAACCCCTTTTTTTTTTTTCCTTATGGTTAATTTTCTTGTTTGGAATGTTAGAGGATCGGTACCCTTTCTATTCATAATCATAATAGAAATCTTTTTTGCATTCATAATATTTCTCTTCTTATTCTAGAGCCTCTTAGCTAATAAAATTAACCATGTTGCTAGAATGATCGTTTCAATAAATTTTCTCTAATGTTAGTAATAAGATTTGGTGTTTTGGAATAATTTTGTTGAGGTCTCTATTCTTGATGACTTTCATCAAGTTGTCAATCTCAAATCTCTTATGGTGATTATTGTGTTTTGGGCTCTTTTGTTTATGCATCTTGTTATAGATCTAATAGAAATCTTCTTTGGGATAATTTAAGGAATTTTGCTACCTCTCTCAATAAACCTTGGTTTGTTGGTGGTGATTTCAACACCATTTTAATCTCTTCTGAATGAAGTGGTGGTTGCTCTCTTAATATTCATTCCATGGAAGATTTATCCAATATGATCCTTGATTGTAATTTGATTGATATTGGCTTTAAGAGAACTAATTATACTTGGCAAAACTCTAGAATTTGGCAAAGGTTGGACCATATTCTTTTTAATACTCATTGGATTACTCAATGGCCTATTAATTTTGTTGACCAATTAAGCAAAACCTTGTCAGATCATGCACCTCTTCTGGTTTCTATTAAAGAAAATTCTAATAGACTAAAAAACCCCACTCCTTTTAGATTTCAAAACATGTGGATTCAGCATATTGATTTTTTTAATGTTGTGGCTAATAATTGGAAAGCTCCTTTACATCATGATAATTCGATTATGGGGATGAATACACTTTGGTTTAAACTTAAAAGACCTAAACAAAATTTGGGCTAGTGGAACAAGCATTATTTTAAAAACCTTTTTTTTCTAATATTAAAGATATGAAATTGGTTTGGGATCTTGAAGTCTCTGTTATGTGATCCTTCTAAGATTATAGACTTGGTGAGCAAAAAATAAACTTATTAACTTCCAAAATATGGAAGCAATCTATTGGTGCCAAAAAGCTGCTAGTAAATATATTGCTGATGGTGACAAGAATACTAGGTATTTCCATGCTTTGGTTAATAAAAGATAGCATTAAATAATATTCAAAACATTAAAATGATAATGGAGATTAGATTATGGAGAATAATGATATTAAGGAATCACTTATTAATTACTTTAGAAATATGCTTAACAAGAATTGCTCTTAAAACTATTTATCAATCATGGGATTATTATTACTAATGATGATAATGATTTGCTTACCATTATGCATAATGAAGATGAAATTTTCAAAGTTCTAAATAGCATGAACATAGATTTTGTTGCTGGTCTGGAGGGTTTCACTACTCAATTTTTCCAAAAATGTTGGTTTATCATTAAAATGATTTGATTGAGAGTGATTGATTTTGTTTTGAAGGTAATCCTTTTCTTAGATATTTTTTTAGTACTTCTATTATTCTCATACTTAAGAAAGATAATGGACTATTGGGTGATTTAGACCTATTAGTCTTTGCACCTTCTTCAATAAGCTGATTTGCAAAGTTCTTACCAACAGACTTAGTCCTTTACTTAATAGAATTATCTCTCTCAACCAAACTGGTTTTGTTAGACATAGATCTATTTTTGATAATATTTTACTTGCCTAAGAATTAATTCATGATCTTGATGCTAAGACTAGATATGGCAACATCATTTTCAAATTAGATATTACCAAAGCCTTTGATAACATCTCTTAGGATTTCCTTTTCCATATTCTGAATTTAATTGGGTTTTCTGATAAATTTATTTTCTTATAGAAAATTATATTAATAATGTCTGGTTTTTAATTTTTCTTAATGGGTAGAGAAAGTGGATAAGGGTATCCCCTTGATAGGCTTCCTATTTTCCATTTAAGTTTTGCATATGATTTCATTATTTTTTACAGTGCTTCTATTTATCACATCAAGCATCTCAAGTCCTTTTTAAATAAATTTGGTAGAGAAAGTGGCCTTTCTATCAATGACACTAAAGATATTTAATCACTTCCTCTAGTATCTCCAATAATAAAATCAATCAAATCCTACATATCACTAATTTTAAACATCAACACTTACCACATAAATACTTGGATGCTCTGCTCTTTAAAGGCCCAAAATATTCTCATCTCTTTGACTAGTTAATTCAAAATATTTCAAATAAAATTTTTTTTGGGAATTCATTTACTTTCCTTTGGTGGTAGACTCGCTATTCTTAAAAGCACTCTTAACTGCCTCTTTATTTGATTCAAACTATTATCCCCACTAATGCTACACTTATCAATTGATCATTTGCTTAACAAATTTTTTGGGCTCCAATAATTCCACCAAAAGAATGCATTGGACATCTTGGCATAAATGTTGTGGTCCTTTGGGAGAAGGTGCTCTTGGTTGCAAGCCTATTCGTGAAGCTATCATTACCTTCTCTCATAAGCTCTGGTGGAATTTTAGAAAGAATGATAGACTTTGGGCTACTTTTATGATGGAAAATTATTGCCAAGGTAAACACCCCATGCACTGTGCTTATAAAGTTGGTGACTCTCGGTTTGGAAAAGGCTTTGTTCCATTAAATGGGTTGTCAAATCATTAATATCTTGTATTATTCAGGTTCTTCCTTCTTTTGTCAAGACAATTAGATTGACAATGGCTCCATTGACACTCTTTTATCTACCCACTCTACTACTGCTATCAAAGTTAATTCTTTTTTGGCTTAATAACAATTGGAATGAAAGTAAACTTGATAATTATATCCCTATATCTATTTTTGGCAACTTTAGAAATATCCCCATTCTTCTAAGAATCCTAACCAAATATTTCCTAAGCTTTCTTATAATGGTGACTTTGTTCTTAAAGTGGTTTGAAATTTTACTAGAGATAAACAAAACCCAACTAATGTTTTTATTAAACTTTGGAACAATATCATTCCCATTTCCTATTCAATTTCAGCTTGGAGGATTTTGAATAACTTTATTCCTATGGACTCTTTACTTTGGACTAAAGGGTTTTACTTACCTTCAAAGTGTTATTGTTGCTTTCATATTGAAAATGTAAATCATGTTTTTGTCAATGGTTCTATTGTTTCTAAATTATTGTTTCATCAACTTCTTGAAGTCTGCTTCAAAAATAGTGAAAGGTCATATCAAAGTTTTAATTGCTATTACCCTTATCTGGTTCATCTGGATGGATAGAAATGATGCTAAATATTATGGTACACCTATGAACCATAAAAGGGTCCTGGATAGAACTAAAGAAAAAAATTCATGCTCTATTTAATGCCAATCTTATTAGTAATATTCATTTTAGAGGTTATCAATCCTAAAGACAATTTGATTAAAGTGAATACTGATGGTTCTGTTGCTTCTAATAAATATGGTTGTGGTGGTATCCTTAGGGATTCTAATGCTACTGTCATTTGTGCTTTTGCCTATCCTCTCAAAGCTTGTTCTATTATTTTTACTGAGCTTATGGCTGTTAATAAAGCTATTGAAATTTGTTTGAATAGAGGTTTCCTCAACATCTGGATTGAAGTTGATGCTCTCTTGCTTCTTGACATGCTTAATTCCAATAGAATTGGAATGTTGAATTATTTTATCTTCTTAATCATACTAAAAATATTCTTTCTCAAGTTCATTTTAAAATTTCCCACATCTTTCATGAAGGTAATGCTTATGCTGATTACTTGGCTAACTTTGGTGCCAACTTAACTGAGTTCACTTTATTTGACAACCAATTTTTGTCTAAACTATTAAGAGGTTTGGTTAATCTGGATAATGTTGGATTGCCTTATCTCAGATTATAAATTCTTAGCTTGGTTTTTGATGATCATTTTCTTTTGGTTGCCCTTTGTTAAGTCCTCTTTGGGTTATGGTTATCAACTTATTTTCTCCCTTTATCTTGAGCTGGGTTATGTTTTTGATCTCTTACTTTTGAATTGGCCTGATTTTGTCTACCTGGTGATTATTGTAAGTATGGCCTGTGATGTTTTGGTTTTTTCAACTTGGTGGATTTTATCTATCTAGCTGGGTGTTAACCATAATTTTCCCTCAGCTATTTTTTATATCTTCCTATTGGTTTGTGGTTGTGCTTGCTGTAGCTTTTTTGGCCTGCTTGCTAACTTACCTGAGTTGGTTCAGCTACTATGGTGGTTGACTAGGTGGCTTTGTTGGCATGTTCGGTTGGGTGGTTGGGTTGGTTGGATGGCTAACTGTTTTGGCTATTTTTTTCATTTTCTATTGATGACTGATCTGGGGGGATGTTGGTGGTTTATCTCTGGCTTGATTTTGGCATGGTGGAGGTTGTTGGTTGGCTATTATTTTCTCTATTTTCTTGACTAGGGCTTTGTGGTTGGTTTTGTTGATTTTGTTCTATTTCTTTTGGTTATTGTATTGACCTCCTCCTGTATTGGCCTTCCTCTCTTAGCTTGAGGGCTTTGTGTTTGGGTATGTTGATTGGTGGTTGAAGGCTATTTTATGGTTGTTAGTTGGCCTCGGGGGCTAGTGGCTTGGTTGGGTGCCATTATTGTTGTTGTTCTTGTCGGCTGGCTTGTAGTACGTTATATTGCACTTTGTACCTTTTTTCTTTTGCTGGCTATTCTACTTACCTAGATCATATTTTCTTTTTCCTTGGTTAAGTTTGGTGGCTGCTATCTACGTCTACCCATTCCCTGGCTATCTTGGGTGATTTTGGCTTGGTGACTGTTGTTGGTCTTTAAACTAACATGGGTTTCTGCTATTGTGGTGGTTGGCTCAGAGGTTATGTTGGCTGGTTGGTTTGGTTGGTTGTATTGGTATTTGGGTTGGTTGGTGGGTTATTTTGGCCAATTTTTTCTCCTTTGGTGTATGAACCAGTGTTCTCTGTGACCTATATTTGGTTTCCTTTTGCTTTATTTTTCTCTCTTGGCTACCGACCCCTTTTCTTGTTTGGGTGGCTTTGTCCACCTTTTTTTAGGCTATTTTTTTAGCTCTTTTTCTACTTTTTATTGGTGGAGGATATGAGCACTTGTGTTTTTCTTTTTTGCTCTTATTTGTCTCTGGTTTGTGTTGTTACGCCTATCATGATGCTTGCTCCTTTTGATTTTGTTATTCTTTTTTGGTGGTGGCTTTTGGGGTGCGCTACTATATTACTGCTATCCTAGATGGTTGGTTGATTATCTACCTTATTGGGCTTGGTTGTTCTAATGGCTTGGTGGTTGGCTTTTATGTTTGCTATATGGAGGATTTTGCATCTTCTTGGATGATGACTTTGAATGATGGACTACAATATGTTGGCTATGATGGCCTTGATATTTCCACTCTTTCTTCTTTTGGTAGTGCTATGTAATTGTAACCCTTCTCTTGAAGTTTGGATGCTTACATATAGTGTTGCTCCTTGAGATGATTATAACTGAGCCTGAGCCTTTTCTTTACTTTACTCCTTTTGTTTGCTCTTACTTTTTATGCTTCTTAATTGTACTCATCCTTTCAAAAGTATGTTGCTGATTTCTTTTCTAGGTTGGGAGAGTCTTGTAGGTGGATCTTCTTGGTATCCTGGACCAAATGAAGTTCTTCTTTGCTCACATGGATTTTTTTTGTTGATTTTTTGGTTTTTCATAGTTAGGGGGTTTATCCCTTTAGGATTTATTGTACCTCTCTGAGCATTAGCATAGTGATTTACCCGCTCTAAAGACTTGTCACTTTTTCTTTGTGGCAATAAAATTTTTCTAATTTCCCTAATAAAAAAAAATCTAAACCCTAAAACCCTGTACCCTATACCCTAAACCCGCAACCCTAAACCCTAAACCCTAAATCCTAAACATTAAATCATAAAACCCTATACCCTAAACCACTAATCCCAATCTACAACTAAACCTAAATTAAATAAAACCTAAATTAAAATAAAATAAAAAAAAAAAACCTAAATAAAATAACAAAATAAAATAAAATAAAAACCTAAACTAAAATCTAAACCTAAACCTAAACCAAACCAAAATAAAATAAAAATAAAATAAAATAAAAAAATAAAAAACTAAACTAAAATAAAATAAATAAAAACTTAATGTAAATAAAATAAAATAAACCTAAGAATAAAAAATAAAAATAAATAAAAAAACTAAATAAATAAAATAAACTTAAAATAAACCTAAAATAAAATAAAATAAAACTAAATAAAAAAAATAAACTATAAAATAAACATAAAATAAATAAAAAAATAAAACCAAATCCTTAAACTAAAAAAAGAAACCTAAAATAAACAAAATAAAATAAACCTAAACCTAAACTAAAATAAACTAAACTAAAAAAATAAACCTAAAATAAACTAAACCTAAACCCTACTAAATGATAAAATAAACTATAAACTAAACCTAAATATAAAAAAATCCAAAAAACTAAACTAAAATAAACCTAAACCTAAAATAAAATAAAACCTAAACCTAAAATAAAATAAAACTAAACTAAAATAAATAAACCTAAAACTAAAATAAAACCTAAACTAAAATGAATAAACCTAATAATGATAAACTAAATAAATTAAATAAATAAACTAAAATATAAAAATAAACTAAAATACAAAAATAAATAAACCTCTGGGCCTGTTAAAAGACCCTATCTTCCCTAAACCTATGCACTACACTCTACCCTACCACAGGCCCTACTAACCCTACTACTGCCTACACTGGGCCACTGAGCCCCAAGACCATGGGCTCTACCTGAGCTGACCTGGGCCTCCCTGACTAAATCCTACTGACCTCCTATACACTGGGCCCTAAATGACCACCATGGGCCCTGAGCTAACCTACACTGATGACCTAAACCCTGAGCCCTGGGCCAACCCCGGCCCTGGGCCACTGACCTGGGCCCTGAGCCTAACTCTCAATACATATGCTGACCCTAGGCCTTGGGCCCTGACCTAAATGCTACCCACCTAAACCTGGGCCTGGGCCACCCTAAATCTAAATCCTGGGCCCTAACAACCTGCTAAAGTGGATTATGCCTAAAAATAAAATAAATAAACCTAAACTTAAAATAAATAAAATAAAAAAAAACCTAAACTAACTAAATAAAATAAAATAAAATTAAAATAAACTAAAATAAAATAAATGAAAATGTGAACTACTAAAGATAAATAAACCTAAGAATAAAACCTAAATAAAATAAAACTAAAGGTAAAATAAAATAAAATAAATCTAAAATAAAATAAAATAAAACAAATATAAAACCTAAACCTAAAAAAATAAACCTAAAATAAACCTAAAAATAAATAAAAATAAAACTCAAACCCTAAATAAAAATAAAATAAACAAAATAAAATAAAACTAAACTAAAAATCTAAACTAAAATAAATAAGACCTAAAATAAACCTAAACTAAAAAGCAAACCATACCCTAAAAGCTGAAAACTAAACCTAAACTAAAAACTAAAAATAAAATAAATAAAAAAACTAAACCAAAATAAAATGAAAATAAAATAAAATAAAAACATAAATTAATACATAAACATAAACCTCAACCTAAAGATAAAATAAAATAAAAAATGTAAACTAAACTAAAATAAAATAAATAAAAATCTAAACTAAACTAAATAATAAAACAAACCTAAAAAGAAACTAAACATAAATAAAAAATAAAATAAAGCTACAATAAAATAAAATAAAAATAGATAAAACCTACTAAAAATAAACCTAAAATAAAAAAAATAAAACCAAAACCCTAAACTAAAAAAACTAAACCTAAAATAAAATATAAAAAAACCTAAACCTAAACTAAAATAAAATAAAACCTAAACCTAAATAAAATAAACTAAACCCTAAAAAAAAAAAAATATAAATAATAAATAAACTAAACCTAAACTAAAAATAAAATTAAAATAAACCTAAAATAAAACTAAAATAAACCTAAAAAAATAATAAAACCTAAACATAAACCTAAATAAAAAATAAAACCTAAATAAAATAAACAAATAAAACTAAACTAAAATAAACTAAACTAAAAAAATAAATAAATAAATAAACATAAAATAAAATAAACTAAATTAAAACAAAATAAACATAAATAAAAATAAACTAAATAAAACTAAACTATCAGTTTATTTAATTTTTTTAAAAAAATCTAAAAATCCTAAACCCTAAACCCTAAATCTTAAATAACCTAAACCCTAAACCATAAACCCCAAACCTAAATTTAAAGTAACTAAATAAATTAAAAATAAATAAACCTAAAACTAAACCTAAACCCTAGAATGGAACCTTGACAACAAGAACATCACCAAACCAAGCTCTAGATGGTGATGGAGGAAGGTGGAGGTGATGCTTATCAATGGTGGTGGGGGATCAGTCTGGTGGATATAGAGGTGGTGGTGAGCTGGTGGTTATAGGCGGGAGGGCGATGAGGTTATAGCGTGGTGGTGGCGAGGAGAGATCGGATATGATGGTGGATCCCATTACTCAAGAGGTTGGGGTGGTTCGATGGGACTAGAAAGGAAGGATGACTAATCCAATCTACTAATTATGGGCGTGTCTTTATAGAGAAAGTTAGTTTTCTAGGATTTTGATTTGCTCTATCGCTCATTTTTATCTATTATCTGTGTCTTAGAAAACTTGGTGTGCTACTTGGTTGATAAAATTGAGAAGAAGAAATGTTGAACCTGAATTTATTCTCTATTAAAAAAATAAATAATCCAAAACCCCAAACTAAAAAGAACCCTAGAAAACCTAAACTAAACTAAACCCTAAAAAACCCTAAAAACCAAAAAACAAAAAAACCTAAATAAAAAATAAAACCTAAAACAAAGAAAAATAAAATAAAATAAAAACCCTAAAAAAATAAATAATAAACCTAAAAATAAACTAAAATAAAATATAAAATAAATAAAATAAATAAATAAACTAAAATAAAAATAAAATATGTAAATAAAACAAAAAAAATATAATAAATAAAATAAATAAAATAAACCAAATAAATAAATAAAACTAAAATAAAAAAAAATAAATAAATAAAATAAATAATAAAAAAAAATAAATAATAAAAAAAAATAAATAAAATAATAAAAATAAATAAATATAAAAAATAAAAATAAAATAAAAAAACTTAAAACCTAATAAACTAAATAAAAAAAAATTAAATAAAACTAAACATAAAATAAAATAAAATAAAATAAAACTAAATAAAACCTACTAAACCAAAACCTAAAATAACCAAAAATAAAAATAAAATAAATAAAAATAAAACTAAAATAAAATAAAATAAAATAAACCTAAACTAAAATAAAAATAAAAGAAAACCTAAAAATATAAAAAAATAATTAAAACTAAATGTAAAATAAAATAAAATAAACTAAATAAAATAAAAATAAATAAAAAATAAAACTAAAATAAAATACCTAAATAAACCAAATGATAAAATAAAATAACTAAAAATAAACTAAAAAATAAAAAATAAACCTAAACTAAAAATAAATAAAATAAAATAAATAAAATCTAAATAAACCAAAATAAATAACATAAAATAAACTATAAATAAAATAAAAAAATAAACTAAACTAAAAAAAAATAAATACTTAAATACCTAAATAAAAATAAAATAAAACTACTAAACCTAAACTATTAAAAAACCTACTAAAAAGACTAAAATAAAAATATTAAAATAAAATAAATAAATACTATAAAATACTATAAAATATAAAAACCTAAACCACTAAAAAATAAAATAAAACCTCATAACACCTAAAATATAAAATAAACCCTAAATAAACCAAAATAAAACCCTAAATGAAAACCTAAATAAAATAAAATAAAAATAAAAATAAAACATAAATATAAATAAAATAATATAAAATAAACTAAACTAAACTTAAACCTAAACTAAACCTCAACATAAAATAAAATAAATAAAAATAAAATAAACTAAAATAAATAAATAAAACTAAACTAAATAAAAAATAAAATAAACCTAAAAATAAAAAAAATAAAATAAAATAAAAACTAAACATAAAATAAAAATAAAATAAACCTAAAATAAAATAAAATAAAAACTAAATAAAAACCTAAACCTAAAAAAACTAAACATAAAAATAAAATAAAAATAAACCCTAAAAACTAAAATAAAAATAACTAAACCAAATAAATAAAATAAAATAAACCTAAACTAAATAAAATAAACTAAACTAAAATAAAGAAAATCTAAACCTAAACCTAAAAAAAAAACTAAACCTAAACCCTAAATAAATAAAAAAATAAAGTAAAATAAAACTAAACTTAAAAAAAATAAAACCTAAAAATAAACCTAAATAAAACCTAAAACCTAAACAAAATAAAAAATAAAATAATAAACATAAACTAAACTAAAAAAATAAAAATAAAATAAAACAAAATAAAAACATAAATAAAAACCTAAAATAAAATAAATTAAAAAAAATAAAAAATAAATAAACCTAAAATAAATAAATTAAACTAACAAAATAAAAATACCTAAATACAACTAAAAAAAAATAAAAAAACTAAAATAATTAAAAATAAACTAAATAAACAAAATAACTAAACTACCTTACTTAACTTTAAAGAACCCATAAACCCTAAAAAAACCATAAACCAAAATCCTGACTAAACCTAAACCCTAAATCCCAAAAACCCAACCACAAACCTAAACCCTAACTATAAAAAACCCTAAACCCCAACCATAAACCCTAAACTAAACCCTAAACCCTAAACCATAAACCCAAACCTAAAACCCAAATAAATAAACCTAAAACCTAAACTACTAAACACCAAACCCTAAATAACCTAAATAAATAAAATAAACCATAAAACCCCAAATAAATAAATAAATAATCTTAAATAAAATTATAAACCTAAAATAATAATAATAAAATGAAATCATGGATAAACGATGAGGTTACAACCATGGTGGTAAAATATATGATGGTGGATCTAAACTCAAGAGGCCATGGTGGACTAAAAAAGAATGACCTAAATAAACCTAAACTTTAATAAACCTAAAAGAAAATAAAAAAAAATAAAAAAATAAATGAAAATAAAATAAATAAAACTAAACTAAACTAAAAAAATAGAAAAACCTAAATAAAATAAACTAAACCTAAAATAAAAATAAAATAATCCTAAAATAAAATAAAATAAAATAAATGAAAACCTAAAGCTAAAATAAACTAAAATAAATAAAAATAAAACTTAAACCATAAACTTAAAAAAAACTAAACCTAAAATAAAAAATAAAATAAACTAAACTTAAGCCAAATAAAATAAACTAAACTAGAATAAATAAAACCTAAACCTAAACCCTAAATAAAATATAATAAACTAAAAATAAACTTAATAAAACTAAAAAATAAAAAGAATAAACCTATAATAAAACCTAAACCCTAAATAAAAATAAAATAAAAACTTAAAAGGTAAACATAAAAATAAAACCTAAACATGAAAAATAAAATAAAAATCAAAACTAAACTAAAAAAAATAAAAATAAAAAAATCTTAACTAAAATAAATAAACCTAAAATAAAAATAAAATAATCCTAAATAAAATAAAAAATAAAAATAAATAAAATAAATAAAAAAATAAACTAAATAAACATAAACTGACTTTGCTTGGTTTTTTTTGAAAAAAATCAACCCTAAACCCTAAACCATAAAATAAAACCCTAAACCATAAAGCTAAAACCCTATCCACAAACACTATAACCCTAAAAACTAGCCTAAAACCACAAAACCACAGCGTAAACTAAACTCCAAAACATAAAAACTAAACTAAAATAAACATAAAATAAAATATAAAAAAACCTAAACATAAACTAAATAGAACCTAAAAATTAAATAAATAAAATCTTAAACATAAATAAAATAAAATAAAATAAAACCTAAATTAAAACCTATCTTAACCAAACCTAAACCCAAACCAAATGTAAATAAAATAAAATAAAAAATAGAAACTAAACTAAAATAAAATAAAAAACCTAAACTAAACTAAAATTAAAAAAAACCTAAAAATATAAAACCAAAATAATATAAAAACTAAACGTAAAATAAAAACAAAATAAACCTAAAATAAAATAAAATAAAATAAAATCCTAAACCTAAAAAATAAACCTAAAAAGTTTAACCAAAAATAGATAAAAAATAAAACTTAAACCCTAAACTAAAAAAATGTAAACCTAAAAAAAGAAAATAAATTAAACCTTGACCTAAACTAAAATAAACTAAAATAAAATAAGTAAATCTAAACCTAAACCTAAAATAAACTAAACCAAAACTAACTAAATAAAATAAAATAAACTAAAATCTTAAACTACTAAAAAAAAAACCTAAAAAAAACCTAAAATAAAACCTAAATAAAAAATAAAATAAAACCTAAACTAAACCTAAACCTTAAAAAAAACTGAGATTAAAAGAATAAACCTAAACTAAAAAAAGAAACTAAAATAAAGATAAATTAAAATAAATAAACCTAAAATAAATAACTAAACTAAATAAAAATAAACTAAATGAAATAAAAATAAAATAAAACTAAAATAAACAAAATAAACTAAATTCCAGTTTACTTCATTGAAAAAATAAAAATGAAAAACCCTAGGCCTTACCTAAAACCATGAGCCCTAAAAAACCCAAATCCTACCTAACCATAACCCAACCCAAAACCCAAAATAAACCCTACCCTGAGCATAAACCCTAAACCTGCAACAAACCCACCCTCCCCACCCTAAACTAAACTCTAAAAACTAAACCTACTAAATAAAACCTAAATATAAAAACATAAACCTAATTAATAAAATAAATAAATAAAATAAATATAAAAACCTAAACCTAAACCTAAACCTAAACCTAAACATAAAAATAAAATTAAATAAAAATAAAATTAAAATAACATATAAAACCCAAACTAAATTAAATAAAATAAAATAAGCCTAAAATAAAAACATAAAATAAAAAATAAAACTAATCATTAAAATAAAAAAATAATATAAACCTAAAATAAAATAAAATAAAACTAAATAACTAAACCTAAAAATAAACATAAAATAAATAAAAAAATAAACCCTAAACCCTAAACTAAAAATAACCTAAAACCTAAAATAAATAAAATAAAATCACCTAAACCTAAAAAAAAAAAACTAAATTAAAATAAAGAAAATCTAAACCTAAACCTAAAAAAACTAAACCTAAACCTAAAACTACATAAATAAAATAAAATAAAAAATAAAACTAAACTATGTAAAAAAATAAACCTAAAAATAAACCTAAAGTAAAACCTAAAACCTAAACAAAATAAAAATAAACAAAAATGTAAACTTAAACCTAAAATTAAAAAAAAATAAGACCTAAACTAAATAAAATAAAAATAAAACTAAACTAAAGTATCAACATAAACCAAAACCTAAACCTAAACCTAAAAAAAATTTAAAAAATAACCTAACAAAAATAAGTAAACCTAAAATAAATAAATTAAACTAAACAAATATAAAAAATCAACCTAAATAAAAATAATAAAAATAAAACTAAAATAATTAAAAGTTAACAAAATAAACTTAAATCTGGGTTTGCTTAACTTTTAGAAAACCATAAACCACAAACCCACCCTGGATCCAACCCTAAACCTAAATCCACAACTAACCCTAAACCCACCTCAAAACTATAACCCTAAACCCTAAACTAACACTAAACCACAAACCCTATGCCCTAAACCCTAAACCCTAAACTCTAAACCTAAACCACACCCTAAACTATAAAATCCCTAAACATTATGGCCTAAACCCCAAACCCTAAACTAACCCTAAACATTAAACCCTAAACCCTAACCCTAAATCGTAAAACCCCAAACCCTAAAACCCTTAACCTGAAACCCTTATCCTAAACCCTAATAGCATAAACCCAAAATGCAGTGGTGGTAGTAGATTTGGATGTGATGGTGGATATGGAGGTGGTGGTCAAAGCAGTGGTGGATATGGAGGCGAGAGGAACGATAGAAGTTACAACCATGGTGGTGGCAGAGGGGAGAGATGGGGGATATGATGGTGGATCCCGTAACTCAAGAGGCCATGGTGGTTCTGATGGGAACTAGAGAAATTGAAGAATGACCGATCAGATCTGCTGCTTATGGAACTGTGACTTTACAGTAGTGACGGTTCTAGTTATCTATGCTTATTGCTTTACTCTAAGCATGCTCATTTTTTATTTATGTCATCGCTTGTGTCTTAGAAAACTTGGTGTGCTACTTGGTTGATGAAATTGAAAAGAAGAAAACTGAAATTGAATTTGTCCATTGTTAAGAAATAAAAGAAAAACCTAAACCCTAAACTAAACCATAACCATGACCTAAAACTTAAACCCAAAACCACAAACCAAACCCTACCACTAAACCCTAAAATCCTACCATAAACCCTTCACCCTAAACCCTAAACCCTAAACCTAAACCCTACTATAAACCCTAGGCCCTAGCCCTCACAACCTAAAGAGCCCTAAACTAAACCTAAATAAACTAAATAAAACCTAAAATAAAATAAATAAATAAACCAAAAATAAAAAATAAAATAAATATAAAATACTAAACCTAAACCCTAAACCTACCTAAAATAAAGATAAATAAATAACTAAACTAGATAAAATAAATAACCTAAACTAAAAAAATAAATAAAACCTAAATAAAATAACTAAACCTAATAAAATAAATATTCTAAAATATAATAAAATAAAACTAAAATGAAACCTAAAGCTAAAATAAATCTAAAATAAATAAAAATAAAACTTACCCAAACTTAAAAAAAACTAAACCAAAATAAAATAAAATGAACTAAACTTAAGCTAAACTAAAATAAACTAAACTAAATAAATAAAACCTAAACTAAACCCTAAATAAATATAATAATTAAAAGTAAACTTAACCCAAACTAAAATAAAAAAAATGACCTATAATAAAACCTAAAAATAAACCTAAAAAAAATAAATAAAAAAAAAAATAAAAATAAAACCTAAAACATGAAAATAAAATAAAATCAAACTAAACTAAAAAAAATAGACCTAAAACATGGCCCCAAAATCTTAACTAAAATAAATAAACCTAAAATAAAATAAAATAAGCCAAATAAAATAAAAATAAAATAAACTAAAATAAAATAAATAAATAAAGTAAATAAACCTAAACTTGTGACTGCTTGGTTTTTTTTTTTTAAAAAACCTAACACTAAACCCTGACCCTAAATGACTGACTGACCTAGGCCACAAGCCTGAGCCCTGAGCCCTAAACACTGACCACAGCTAGTGAGCCATAGACCCCAGTAGCCTGAGCTCAAACATAAAACTGACTTAAACTAAATAAAACCTAAATATAGATAAAGATACCTAAACCTAAATAAATAAAATAAAATAAGATGACCCTGGGCTGATAAACTGAGCTCAGGCTGACATAACATGATAATAAATGACTACTAAATGAAACATAACCTACTAAAGCTAAAATAAAATCATAAATGAAAAATAAAATACTAAACTAACTTAACATCAAAAATAAAGAATACATAAATAAAATAAAAATAAAACTAAATAAAACCTAACAAAATAAACCTAAAATAAAATAAAATCTAAATAAAGGCTAAAAACTACTCAAAGGGTGGACCTAAGATAAAGAAAATAAAATAAACTAAACCTATAAAATATATAAAACCTAAATTTAAACCAAAATAAACTATGGCTAAACCCTAGATTAAATAAAATAAAATAAACTAAACAACTAAACTCAATAGTAAAACCTAAAATGACTAAAATAAAACCTAAAACTAAAAAAAATATAATAAGAAACATAACTAAACCTAAATAAAAAAAATAAAACCTAAACCTTAAAATAAAAGATAAAATAAAATAAATAAAATAAGAATAAATAAACTAAACCTAAAAAAAAAAATGAACTAGAATAAACATAAATAAATAAACATAAAATAAAATAAACTAGTAAATAAAAGGAAATAAAATAAGCTAAATAAAATAATGATAAATAAATAAAAATAAATGAATAAATAAATAAATAAAGCTACTGGGTTTGCAGTTTAAAAAAAACCCTAAACCTACCACTAAGACCTAGCCCTAAAAGGCCTACTGGGCCACTGGAAACAAAAAATCTTGAAGCCACTAGCCTCAAGCCCTAAAGCCCCAGACATGCTAAACTAACCTAAACTGAGCCACTAGGCCTACTTGACCACTGAGCCACTGGGCCCTGGGCCTGGGCCTGGACCCCCCTGAAGCCCTAGTCACTGGGCCCCCAGACCAATACTAAAGCCCTAAAGCCAAGCATAAACCCTGAGGCCCAACCATAAACTCTGGGCCACTAAGCCTGACCCTGAGGCCCCACCCAAGCCTAAGCCTAAACCTAAAAGTAATTAAATAAGGTAATAAATAAACTTAAACCCTAAATTTTTGGTAAGCCTAAACCTTAAGAATGGGTGAGAACTTTTGGCGGGAACATCACCATCAAGGAGCTCATTTTAGATCTTCACGGTGGAGGTGGGTGGAAGCGGTATTATCCATGATGGTGGTGGGTGATCTGGATGTCTTGGTGGATTTGGAGGTGTGGTGGTTATGGAAGGAAGGAGTAACAAGGATTCTGATTATGGGGGTGGTGGATCATGGATATGATGGTGGATCCCACTCAAGAGGCCGTGGTTCTGATGGGAACTAGAAAAAGAAATGATCCGATAACTTATGAAGCTATGTCTTTAGAGATGGTTCTATCTATCTAAGCTTTTGATTTCCGTGTCATTTTTATCAATCATAAAGTCTTAGAAAACTTGGTGTGTTTATTGGTTGATGAAATTGAAAAGAAATGTTGAATATAAATTTGTTCACTATTAAAAAATACCAATAATCCTAAACCTAAACTAAAACCAACCATTGACTAAAACCTAAACCCTAAACCTAAAATAAACCCTAAAAAAAGCTAAACCCTAAACCTAAACCCTAAACCCTAAACCAAAACCCTAAACCCCAAAATAAACCCTAAACACTAAACTAAACCTAAACCTAAACCTAAAAAGCTAAAACTAAAATAAGAAAACCTAAAATAAAATAAATAAATAAACTGAACCATTGTAAAATAAAAAAAACTAAATAAAATAAAACTAAAACCTAAACCTAAACCAAAACCTAAACTTAAACCTAAAAAAATAAAAAAAATAAACTAAAAATAAAATAAATAAAATAAACAAACTAAAAATAAAAAAAACTAAAATAAAATATAAACTAAATAAAAATATAAATAAAATAAACCTAAAAATAAAATAAATAAATAAAACCTAAACCTAAAATAAAAAATAATAAAAAATAAAAAAACTAAAAACCCAAAAAAAAAAATAAACTAAAAAAAAAATAAAATAAAATAAAAAAATAAACTTAAAAATAAACCTAAACTAAACTTAATAAAATAACCCTAAAACTAAACTAAAATAAAATATAATAAACTAAAATAAACCTAAAGCTAAACTAAAATAAAACCTAAAATAAACCTAAAATAAAACCTAAAAAAAAAATAAAATAAAACATAAACCAAAACCTAAAAATTAAAATAAACCTAAACATAAGAAAAAAAAATAAAATAAACTAAAAAAAAAAACTAAACTAAAAAATAAACTAAAATAAAACATAAAATAAATAACTAAAATAAATCTAAATAAAAAAAAAAATAAAATAAATATTTAAAAATAAAAATAAACTAAATAAATAAAAACTAAATAAATAGATAAACTATGACTGATTTTAAAAGAAACCCTACCTAAAAAACATAACCAGACTAAATGACCTATAACTTCCAAAACCCTAAACCTGAGCCCTACTAAACCCTAAGCCAAAGCTAGCCTAAAGCCTACTAAACCTAAACCAAACCCAAAATCTCTATCACTGAGCCCTAAACCCTAATACCTACCATACCTAAACTTAAACTAAACCTAAACTAAATAAAACCTAAAAAATAAATAAGTAAAAATCATAAACCTAAATAAATAAAAATAAAATAAAATATAAACTAAACTAAACCTAAACTAAACCCAACGTGAAAATAAAATAAAATAAAAAATAAAAATTTGCTAAAATAAAATAAATAAACTAAACTAAACTAAAAATAAAATAAACCTAAATAAAATAAAATAATTGTAATAAATAAAATAAAATAAAATAAAAAATAAATAAAACCTAAACCTAAAAATAAACCTAAAATAAAACAAAAATAAAACCTAAACCAAACTAAACTAAAAGAAACCTAAACCTAAAATAAAACAAAAGAAATAAACCAAACCTAAACTAAAATAAATTAAACTAAAATAAATAAAACCTTAACCTAAACTAAAATAAAATTAAACCTAAAGCTAAACTAAATAATATAAAATAAACTAAAAATAAACCTAAAATAAAAAATAAAACTAAACCTAAAAAATAAAAAATAAAAACAAACTAAAAAAAAATAAAAATAAAACCTAAACTAAAGATAAAGTAAAAATAAAATTAACTAAATAATAGCATAAACCTAAACCTAAACCAAAAAAAAAATAAACTAAAAAAAAAACCTAAACTAAAATAAATAAACATAAAATAAATAAACTAAACTAAATAAAAATAAAAAAATAAACTTAAATAAATAAAAATAAATTAAATTAAAATAAATAAAAATAAACTAAATTAACTTAAACCTATTACTAATTTTAAAAAATAAAACCCTAAGCCCTAAACCTATCCAACCCTAAACCTAAACCCTAAAACTTAAAACATAAACCACGACCAAACCTAAACTATAAAACCCTAAAACCCTAAACCCAAGCCTAAAATCATAAACCATAAACCCAAAACCCTAACCCATATACCCTAAACCTAAACCTAATGTAAATAAATAAATTAAAAAATTAAAACTAAACCATAGAACCTAATAAACCTAAACCATAAGAATGTGTAGAACCTTGATGGGTGAACATCACCATCAACCAAGATTAGTCTTGATGCGAGGCGAAAGTGGAGGCGGCATTATCGTAGTGGTGTTGGTGGATCTGGAGGTCGAAGGATATAGATGGTGGTCAAAGCAATGGTGGTTATGGAGGCGGGAGGAGCGGCTTATAGCCATGGTGGTGGGAGGTGAGATGAGATATGATGGAGGAGCAGCTACTCGAGAGGGTGGTCTGATGAGCTGGGAGAAGAATAATTCGATTGATCAATGCTTATGGAATTATGTCTTTATAGAGATGGTTCTAGTTATCTAGGGTTTTGATTTGCCCCTCATGCTCATTTTTATCTATGTCATCTCTTATGTCTTAGAAAACTACTTGGTTGATGAAATCAAAGAAGAAATGTTGAATTTGAATTTGTTCTCTATTAAAAAAACTTAAACCCAAACTAAAACTTAAACCCAAAATCTATAACCTAAACCCTAAACCATAAACCCCAAACCCTAAACTCTAAACTAACCCTAAACACTAAACCCTAAAACAAAAAAATAAAACCCTAAACTAAACTAAATAAAACCTAAAATAAAATATATTAAAAACCTAAACCAAAATAAAATAAGATAAAACATAAACTAAAACTAAACCTAAACCTAAACCTAAAGAAAATAAAATAAAAATAAAACTAAACTAAAATAAAATAAATAAAACCTAAATTAACTAAAAATAAAAACCTAAAATAAACTAATCCTAAAAAAAAAAATAAATCTAAAATAAAATAAAATAAAAACTAAAATAAAAAAAAATAAATCTAAAATAAAATAAAATAAAACTAAACAAACTAACATATAAATAAATAAAAAATAATACCTAAATTGTAAACTAAAAAAAAAAACCTAAAATAAATAAATAAATTAAACCTAAACCTAAATAATAAACTAAACTAAATAAATAAACCTAAACCTAAACTTAAAATAAAACAAACTAAACCTAAACTAAAATAAAATAACTAAAATAAACTTAAAATAAACTAAAATAAAACCTAAACCTAAAAAAAAATAAAATAAAACCTAAACCTAAACCTAAAAATAAAATAAAACCTAAACCTAAAAATAAAATAAAAATAAAACTCAACTAAAAAAATAAACCTAAACTTAAAAAATAAACTAAAATAAAAAACCCAAACTAAAATAAATAAATTAAACTAAGTAAAAATAAAAATAAAAGTAAATAAAATAAAAATTCAATAAGCTCAAATAAATAAAATAAACTAAACAAACCTAAACCTTGCTTTACTTAATTTAAAAAAAAAATCCTAAAATAAACCTACTAAACCATAAACCCTAAACCTAAACCTAAACCCAAAAAAATAAACCCTAAACACTAAAATATAAACTCTAAACCCTAAACCTTAAACCTAAACCTAAACCCTTAGCTATTCATATTACTAAGGTTACTCTTGTCTATTACATAAAATTATTTATGATCTAGCTATTAATAGGTGGTTGTTGCTCCAGGCTTTTCATCATTATGGAGGTGTTTTCCTTACTTAATGTTCATCTAGGAAGGGGTTTTTTTGTTGGCTATTCATTCTCATGCTTTGGTGGAATACTTAGGCTACTTCTCTTACAAGGGATTGGTGGCATCCCTTTGCCATACTGAATAGTGTTTCCTTTCATTCTAGAGTGTATTTTGCTTTTGCTTGGTATGCAAGTATTAAAGATCATATGATTTTCATCTAGTGGTAGCCTTCCCCAAGTATAGCTATGATGGTTTGGGATGATTTCACTCATAATTTGGTAGTAGTAGCACTTATGATGTAACCCTTCCTTTGAAGTTTGGATGCTCATGTTTATGCCCCATTCATTGACTAAGCCTTAGCTTTCCATCACACACTTCTTTACATTTCTCACACTTTCATTTATTTTTTCAGTTAATTTTGTTTGTATCTCTTTACTTGTGCTAATTCCTTCTTCTAGTTATTTGCAGGTTTTGTGTTGTTTCCTTATAGTTTCCTTCTATGGAGGTGGCAAATACTTTTCTCATCATCTCAAGCTTTTGCTAAAAGCTGTCCTCTAGCTTTTCTTTTTTTCTACTTTTGTATCTCTTGCTATTTTTCTTTTTGCTTTTCTTTTTTCCTTTTATTTTGGTTATAGATAGGATTCACTCTCTAGGTAGCTCTTTGAGTAGTTCTTGAGTTTATCCCTCTTAAGGATCTTGTAACCCCTTTTTTGTGGCAATAAAATTCCCTTTTCATGATTCTCTAAAAAACCCTAAACCCTAAAACCTACAATCTTAAACTTTAAACCCCAAACCTTAACCATCCCATAAACCCTAAACTAACTTTAAAGCCTAAGAATGGGTAGAACCTTGACAATAAGAACATCACCGTCTACTAGGCTCAGTCTAGATCTAGCGGTGGAGGCGAAGGCGGAGGTGGCGGTTATCATAGTGGTGGTGGGGAATCTGGAGGTACTCGTGGATATGAAGGTGATTGTTGGAGTAGTTATGGAGGTGGGAGGAGCGAAGAGGCTATGGTGGTGGTGGGTGGGAGATGGGATATGATGGCAAATCCAGCTACACAAGAGGTGGGAGGTTCAAGGGAACTGAGAAATTAAAGAATGGTGATCATCTACTACTTATGGAACTATGTGTTATAGTAAAGATGGTTCTACTTATCTAGGATTTTTTTTTTCTATGGGTAATCATTTTTTATCAATATCATGCTTATGTCTTAGAAAACTTGGGGTGCAACTTGGTTGATGAAATGAAAAAAGAAGAAATGTTGAATTTGAATTTATTCTCTATTAAAAAACATAAACCTTAAACCTAAACCACTAAACCTTAAATCTAAACTAAAACTTAAACCCTAAAACCTAAAACCCTAACCTAAACCCTAAACTATCTAAACCTTAAACCTAAAACCCAAAAAAAACCATAAATCTTAAATAAACTAAACCCTAAATATTATACCTATACCTTAATTGTAACCTAAACTAAACCCCAATCTAAACCCAAACTCAAAACTAAACCCTAAACCTTAAACTAAACCCTAAAACCATAAACTTTAAACCCTAAACCTACAACCCTAAACTAAATCCTAAACTCAAACTAAACCACAAACCTAAATCTAAACTAACCTAAAACAACTTTAAAACCTTAACCTTAAACCTTGAATAAAATGTCATTAGGTGTACATCTAAAAATCACCTAATCTAACATAGTTATGGCTAAGGAAAATGTCTTCAAGAGACTTTCCCTTGACTATTAGAGATTTGAATACCCAAAACCCTAACCCTAAATCATATTATAATATATATTATAGTATAATGTAGCATCATATATTTGAGCATGTCGATGTTTTTGGAGGTTATAAGATGTTTTGAAATGTTTTAGTATATTATGGTATTGTGCCCTAGTCTATATTAATATAAATCATAAAAATATTGATTTAATAAATCATATGAAATTTTTTTTTATGTGAAGTGGAATTAGGTTGTAGTACCAAAGGTGTGCTACTCAATTGTAGTCTAAAATGTAAGATTTTATGTTCAAAATAAATATTATATGTTGTAGCATAGTATAACATCATATATCATAATATATTGTTCAAAAATATTTTAAATTTTTTTAGTATTTTACAATCATGCAATCGAGCCTTCTAGCATTATTTATAAAAATATTGATTTTATTTAAAATGGTGGAATTTGGCCAAATTCACAATAGGTAGAGCATGGCATCATAATATATTCTTTCAATTTAAAATATGTAAGTGACATGACTAAAATATATAGTTTTTTATTCTTTAGACTAATTTTATGATTTTTATCATAGTAATCCCTTGTGATGTGATATGCAATATAATATAATATAATATGTATAGTGTATTATAATATAGGATTCCATAACATAGTGTAGCATCATGCATTATAGCATACTATTGTGTATTACTACTTGTTGTTTAGCATATTTTAGTTTGTTATAGTAAGATGTTGAGTTTGTACTGGTATAATTTATTAAAATATTGATTTATAAGTTGAGATGATGGGATTTGACCCAATTTAAGGCGAGCTTTAGGAAACATCACTGGGTGTGCTATGGTGTGTCATTTAATCAAAAGAATGGAATTTTGCATCCAAAATAAAGATTCATTTTTCAACCAAATTTTAAAATTTTTTTGCTTAAAGTGATTCATTTTAAGGTGTAATGTAAGATAATATATTATATGAAAGCTTATTAAAATATAATGTACATAACAATATAACTTCACATATATATGAATGTGGTGGTGTGTTACTAAATGTTATTGTACATTTTAGTATGTTTTACTTTGTTATAATACATTGGGTCAAAACTCACAAAAATGTTAATTTGAAGGTTGAGATGGAAGGATTTGGCCAAATTCGTAGCACACACTAAGAAGCAACACCAAATTATGCTATTTTGTACCACTTCTAATAGAAAATTAATACTTTTACATCCAAAATGAATATTATTCATATTTTGAGAATTTTTTTTATTTGTTCCTTTTAAGTGATTCTAATGAGGTGTAATGTTAGACAATATATTATATTATAGAAAATTATAATATTACATCATATATTATAATATAATATAGTGTGTTAATTCACTATAATATGTTTAGCATGATATTGTATAGTTAGTTTGATTGCACCATCACCAATCATAAAATGTTAATTACAATGTTAAGATGATGTAATTTGAATACATTGTTAGGCTTTTGGTTGAAGTATTAAAGGTGTGCATAAGAAAAAATAACATTTTGAGAATTCCATGTCAAGGACATAGAGGGAGATTCTGGGATCAAACATGCATTGGACATGACATGTGAGGGGTCTATGTTGAGGGCATAAAGAGAAAATCTATTGGGGATAAGGTTTGAATTTGATTTGATTATATGATTTGTGAAAGATGTTGGGCATAAAATTCTATAATCCACGAGATTAAGATCGAATCGACTTTAATTTGTTTTTTAATTGATGTGGAGGCATATCTACTAGAGATATGGGCTGAGTCCAGGATTGGGTATATGAACCTTCCACTAAGGAAGCGGTTCCACTATCCACAGGATTGGGATTTGAGTTTGATTTTAGATTTGTTTTTATATATTGGGGATAAGAATTTGTTTGGATTTCTTTGATTTCTACTCTACTGGGGGAGTTGGTTTAAATTGGCTCCACTAGGGAGGTTGATTTTAATTTGATTTGTTTGGTTGACATGTTTATATATGATTTGGGGCTCCATTGGGAAGAAGGGTTTGATTTAACTCCACTAGGAAAATTAGATGGGTTTAATTTAATCTGAGTTAATGTATGGACCCTATTGGTGTGATAGACCCACTGAGAAAGGGCTATATTAGCCTTGACCTACCTCATGTTTACAAATCTAAAGGGATAGTCTATTGGCTATAGGATAGAGCTAGCCTACCTAAGAGGTTTCCTTTCAATGTATAATGGCTATGCTAAGAAGAAGGCATAGCAAACCTACTTCTTCCAAAGTGAGGAACAATCGGGTGACACTTGGATGCATAACAAATTGAACCAGAACTAGGGCGACGATTGAGTGAATGCCCCTAGGGGCTTATGTCAACTCAAACATATTTAGGAATAATTTTATCTTAATTTCATGTGATTTGATATTATTTTTTTGGTTTAGTTTGATTTCAAATTGAGAACATATCCACTTGGGATGTGAGCTTGATCAAATTTGATAGATTTAATTTATGGACCATGTCGATATGGGATGGACCCATAGAGAAGGGGCTATATCAAACTTGTCCTATCTCAGATTTACAAATCCAAAAGGATAGTCTACTGGTCTTCAGGTAGAGCTAGCCAACAAGGGTTGCCTTTTTTGTGCAATGCCTTTGTGAGGAAGAAGGCATAGACTTTCATCTTAAAGTAGGGAACAACAGGGTGACTATTGGTAGCATAACAAATCAAACTTGACTTAAGTGTATGAGTGAATGCCAGGGGACTTATATCAACTCAAGAGTAGTCAAGATTCTTATAGGGAGTTTTCTTGCCTAAAGATAGGATACACTTGGAAAAATAGGGTGTCCTCCTAATCCACAAGTGAATATATATTTTATTTATATGTTTATGTGGACCATATTGGTGTGAGGGACCACACTAAGAAGGGGATATGTCGGCCTTGACCTATCTTAGATTTCTTGGACTTAGGAGAATCGCATCCATAGGATGAATTCTCCAACCACAGGGGCGGTTACTAGGAAAGGGGAACTGTCCAATATGATAGTAACCTAGGTAGTGTCTAAATGGGGTTGCAAAGGATGTAATCCAAATATAGTGCCCACAGGGGAGATGTTGTTAGGGGTGTTATCTTGAGCCCTGTAAAAGTAAGCCTATAGGTGTACGATGGCCAACTCAAGGAGAAAGTGTAGCAGACTTACATCTGCCATGAGTAGTGTATCCTAAGGTGCGAGAACCAACCAACTTAAGGTGTATCTGTTAGCAAGAGTGGTGTATCCGACAACATAGTGAGAACCAACCAACCTAAGGTGCCTGTCAGTGTGCAATGATCAATCTAGAAAGAAAGCATGTAGGCTTACAACTTTCCAAGAAGAATTGATCATCATGATAGTCTCCGGGAGATGGATCTACGACCTAGAGTGACTACGACGAGGAAGGGCTGGACCTAGACTAGAAGCGGTCGGAGGAAAGAGCCACTAGGGGACTTATCCTAAACCTCAAATATACTAGACCCAATCTGCAAAAATCCAAGAAAAAAGCATAGTAGACTCACATCCTCTAAATAAAGTCAACATGAGGTAGCTTACCAGTAAGGCCTACCAAACTAATAAGCTCATCGGTGTGTGGCCAAGTAAAGAGAAAGCATAGTAGACTTACATCCTCCAAAGCAAGAAGTACACTAGGGTGATAAAGGTAACATCGCGACCTAGAGCTACTAAGTGAATGCCTTGAGGGCATTATCTCAACTTCAGTAGCCCAAGACAAAAGATATGTGTTTGTTTTATATGTTTATGTGTAGTTTATATTTGTATTGTGTTGATGAAGGATAGGACCTCCTCGGGTTCTTACACCTACCCAACACATCATGGTGGATTCACAAATAAGAATAGTTTCAACATGGAAGAGATTGAATTTGAAATGGAATTTTCATTGATGATTATTGTTTAAAACATGATTTATAATATTTCTTTAAGTAGAGCCCATTGGTTGGAAGCATTGGGAGCTCTCCTTATGATTAATAAGCTATTAAGATCCTCCTTGGTAGGCCTTCTCTATGGCAAAAGGGCCTTGGTTCAAACTTACCTCCCATCTTACACGGGCAATAATCGGTCCTTAGAACTAAAATAAGCTCTCTCTTACTTGAAAAGCTCTAGGATGGACCAACTTGTTGTGAGGTTAAATCATTTTAGCTTTCTACAACTCAAGGTTTTGGCATGCCCTTGAGATATCTCCTCCAAACCTTCAAGCTCTTCTAACCAACTTAGTGTTACGCTGTGATCTTGCTACACTCTAGGACATGCTCATGTGACCTCTCGGTCATCTTTGCCCATTTGGAAAAGTAATGTCGGTAATAGCTAAGATGAAATGACCCATGGAAGAAGGAGGATCAATCGACACATTATGTTATACCCAAATGCCATGATGCCAATGTAGGATGTAGAATGTTGGATGATTGGTGTAGGACCACCGCGTATTTGACATTGGTGGCATCGCCAAATCATATCCATGCAATCTTTGATCATCAACGCCATTAGTATCTAGTCTTTTGATCTTGCTTTCATCTGGTGAATTAGTTGGCTTCACATAATCCTAAGTGTACTTCGGTCATGATCTTACGGGTCTTGTACTTTTCTAAACAATGTAACCATATCTGATTGAAAGACTATCAGTACAAGGCACCATTGACATGAGCATAGGAAAGAGTTCTCTGCTTCATCTGATGGGCTTGGGACTTCTCTTGAGGTAGTTTTCCTTTATTTAGGTAATACATGAATGGCTGCCTCCAATCTAACTCCTCATCCTTCTTAGCAATGGCAACCTTCCCTTCAAGAGAGTACTTTTTGATGAGTTCAATATTTATAAGGGATAAGACTTGTCTATTTTGGACCTTTATTGATATGGACTCATCCTCTAGATATGCCATCTCCTTGGCAATCTTGGCTAAAGCATACGCTATGGCATTCTCTCCTCGAGGAATCTTATAAATGGTAACCTCTAAGATTTGGGCCAACAACTCCATGGTGTACTTGTGGTAGTGATGGAGCTTGGGCATTATAACATATAGGAATTACATCGATGTTCAGAAGAGAACTATTCCTATACCTTTCTTGGAATAGTAGATTATGATTCTTCTCTATTTAAGAGATAGTCACACCATCAAAGTACATCTCCAAGTGGTGAATGCTAGTATCCCCTAAGTTCATGATTTGTTGTTTATGGGAGATCATCACTAAGTAGAAATTCGGTAGGAGTGCTACTAAGAAATCCACTAGCGCTTGTCCTTTCACTGCACCGGGGACCGGGGGGGATGAAGGTAATGTCAAATTATGACCATGTAACCATTGGATAGCTTGATCATGTCATGAGATCTTGTGGATTGATTTATCCTTGAGATTAAATTCACTTTATGAGGAAGCATTTAGTGGTGTAGCTTTTAGGATGCAGAGATTAAAGCTAGGAAATGCTTCTCAGTGGGTGGATAATTTGCTTCAGTAGGGATTAGATGATAGATGAGGTAGTAGAGTGCATTTTTCTTCCCTTCGTCATTGGATTGGGACAATAAAGCACCAAAGGAGTTATCTAATACAACAGTGTAAAGTTTGAGTGGCTTGCCCAGGATAGAGGCTACTAGAACCGATGATGTCATCAGGTAATGTTTGATGTCTTTGAAGGCATGCTCACACTTATCATCCTACTTGAACTTGACATCCTTTTAAAGTCGAGAATGGCTACATCTTCCGATAGGTTGGATATAAAGCATCTTAGATATGCCAACGCCCTTGGAATGATCGAGTTGAGTTAAACTTTTAAGCGGTGGCATTTCTAATATTGCCTTGATCTTCTACGAATCTATTTTGATTCACGATGTAATAATAAACCAAGAAACTTTCACAAACTTGCACACTTGAGGGGTTCATTTTGAGGTTAAATTATGTCTTAACTATTCAAAAACTACTCTCAAGTCAAGAGATGGTCTTCCTTTTCTCTACTTTTAACCACGAGATCATCGACATAGCACTTCACTTGATGATGAATGAGTTCGTCAAAGATTTGAGTCATAGCCCGCTGGTATGTAGCATCGACATTTTTAAGGCTAAATGGCATGACCTTATAGCTATAGATTTCGATCGAGGTTCTAAAAGTAGTGTTTTTTTCATCTTCAGGGGCCATCTTTATTTATTTATATCCAGATGAGTCATCCATGAAATAGAAGACTACAT
Source organism: Cymbidium sinense (assembly GCA_021442155.1). Classification (NCBI taxonomy): domain Eukaryota; kingdom Viridiplantae; phylum Streptophyta; class Magnoliopsida; order Asparagales; family Orchidaceae; genus Cymbidium; species Cymbidium sinense. Next base: position 18,353 of record JAKCPB010001977.1, on the reverse strand, counting down.
GAGATTTGGCAATGTCCACCATCGACTTGAGATTAGTACTAGAAATTCATCTTTTGGACATTTCTAAAATTGGCCATATGTTAATTTGGCCATTCTTTTTTTCTTAAGCAATGACTTGGCTAACCGGTAGGGTATTTTCTTCTCGGATGAAGCCAACGATGAATTTCTTCATTTTAGAAATGACTATTGTTATATGTCTAATGCGTCTAGGAGCTTGCTTGATAGGGTTAGGTATGCTCTATTATTGTTTATAGATCACTATGTTAGGAGCTAATCTAGGCATCTCTTCATAACTCCATGCAAGTTGTCCTTAAACTTCGTCAATAGCTAACTAAGTCATTGCTTTCAATTTCATTCAACAAAGAATGAATGTTCCTAAGTTGATTTCCTTGAGCTCATCGATGGTTGACTTGATCTCTTCTTTGAACTCTGGCGGTGCATCTTTGACTTCAAAATCATCTAGATCATCTGAAGTTTCTAAGCATAGGTATTTCATATTAGTTAATGTGATTTGAAAAATCAGTTCCAAATGATTGGTGAGTGAAGTAATCATCATCATCGGTGGACCCACTATCTTGAATCCTAGTCAGTCTTGATTGAGAGCTTTTGCATTTGTTCTTCCATATTCTTTGAGTAGTGACTGTGCTTTGACCAAGTATATGGGATTAACCATTTCTTTGCTAAATTATGAACACAAGGCAAGTACCAATCAAGGTAATTATTATTAAATCTTTATATGAATCACCCCAGTTCTACATAAACTTCTTGACTTGAGGATGATGCTCCCGAAAAGAACCTCTAAGTCTTCATACACATGGATGACTTAGGGGCTTCCTTAATTACCAAACCCTTAGCATTTTGAGGAATGTGGGGATAGAGCTAAGGTTCCCAAGCGATGCTAACTACATATAGACTTGGATACACTTATGCTTTGCTTTGGATCACGGTTTTCATCATCTAGCTCAAGTTTCACCTCAAAGGAATCTTGAGAAGAGTGGCTAGTGTGCTAACATATAAGACTCATCTTATGAACTAGATTCTAAGTCTATATGGATAGTAGGTGTACTCTAGCTGACATATGTTCTATTGGGTGGCCAATAAGGGTTTTCACCCCTAGGGCCTCAGGCGGCCTCTTCCTCTGCATGGTGGAGGTCAAGTCATCCTACCCATATGTTTTAATGGAGTAACGAATTGTGGATGAAATCTAATGTTAGGTTCCACTTCCTTCTCTAAGTCTATTTCTGCTCCCTTTTATTTTCTTTTTATTTTCTCTTTTCTTTTCTTTTTCTTTTTCTCTTTCTTTTTTTATTTTTCTTTCTATTTTATTTTTAAATTTTGGCCAAGTTCGCGATAATACAATTGTTGATTTTGAGGGAGGTAGTAAGCCGCATCCTCATATATACTAACCTCGTGAACTATAAATCGCTTGAGATCTCCTTTAACACGGTAGATGATCCCACCTCTCACGAACTTCATACACTGATGTAGAGAGGATGAAACTATGTTGTTCTCATGTATCCATGGTCTCCCAAGCAAAGCTTTGAAATATGTATATGAGTAAACTTGGCTTCGGTCTTCCAATCATCTATCTTTAAGGGCAACACTATGGAGCCTAAGGCCTGTTGGCCTAACTTTTAGAGTGCGGATTCAATCTTCCCATCTTAGACTTGGGAGTCTTCTAGACATTAAGACTTACCTAGTCATAAGACACTTCTAACAATTAGGTAAACACTTAACCAAGCATAAAGACTTAGAAGGGTTAACCATAAGGTTATGCTTTAGGGATTAGGATAATCCACCTACCTACAACCCAAATCCATTCCATGTTCACCTTCTCAAACCAAATCTCAAGTTCAGTTCAAACATCAAATTCAAATCCAAATCAAACCAAAATTCCAAAACCAAATGATTGAAGCCCATGATCAAATCAAACTTGAAACCCTTCTCAAGCCACATGACCTATCTCATGGACTTAGCCAAATCTTAATCCAAATCAATCCAAAATCAATTAATTTTCCCAAAATGAATTTATATCTTCAATCATCTTCTTAAATATAAATCAAATCTACATTAAAATGATCAAAACTAAATCAAATTAAATCAAAACCCTTCCTAAGCCATATGAACTATCCATGGACTTAGCCAAATCTTAATCCAACTCAAGTCAAACTCAATTGATTTTCTCACAAGTCAATCATATTTTCAATCATATTCACAAATTTAAATGAAATATACATTTAAATCAACAAAACTAAATCAAACCAAATCAAAATCTAAACTAGCCACATGACCCAACTCCATGGACTTAGCCAAATTCCTTTATTCTAAAACCCAAATTTAATTGATTTTCTCATGAATCAATCATACCCTCAATCATATTCACAAATAAAAACATAAACTAAACTAAAAAAATAAAATAAACCAAAAAATAAAAAACCTAAATAATATAAAAACAAAATGCAAAATAAAAACAAGATAAACCTAAAATAAAATAAAAAAAACTAAAAAAACCAAAATAGAAAAATAAACCAAAAATAAAACTTAAAATGAATGGATTAAACCTAAGCCATAAACTAAAAACACCTAAACCTAAAATATACAAAATAAAATAAACTTAAACCTACCCAAATAAACTAAATGAAAATCAAAACCAAATCTAAAACCCCAAACTTAAAACATAAATAAACCAATCACTTGACACCACTGAGTCAAACAATTAACCCATTCCTAACCAAAGACCCTGAGCCAGCATCAACTGATTCCCAATTTTCATTCCTTGACCCAACATGACTAGCCATGGGCCAACCACTGACCTAAGACCAGATTATGGATCCTCCTCCACACAATCATGACCTGACCTAAGCCCTGGGCCCTGGGCCCTGAACCCCCCTGGGCCCTGGGCCAATGGGCTCAAACCAAACCAAATCTGGATTATGAGTGCAAATAAAATGATAAGAAAACTACTGACTATTTGACCCTACCAACTAAAATAATGAATGAAATATAATTGACCAAATAATGAATAAACCTAGGCTAGGCTAATGAGAAATCCAAATAAACTGAAATCCTGACCCTCCACCCACTTGAGCCCAACCATGGCAATCTCAATCCAACTGAGCCACCACTGGAGTCTGGGAAACAAGGCCCTCACCAAACTTGACACCCAGGCCCTACTGACCTCTCCCAGGCCATGGTTCAAGGCCCCACAATGGTCCCTGCCCCCACTGGTTTGATCTTTGGGTGACCCTCCACCCCACCCAACTCACAAGCTGACCTCCCTCATCCTCCACACACTCCCCTAACCACCAAGATGACCCCTGAGCCTCCCTCCACAGGCTCAGGCCACTGACTGGGCCCTGGGCCACACTCTGGATCCTGGGCCACACTTTCCTAAGCTAGATCATTCCCTGATCATAACCCCAGGCCACTTCCTGCACCCAAGCCAAATGACTGAGCCCTGAGGCCCTGGGCCTCGATGAGGCATAATCATCTCTCCATCTGAGCTTGGGATGGGCTGACCTGAGCCCAAAACAGCCCCAGGCCATGACAGAGATTACTGATGCTAAATTTAACTGATGAGCCCCATGACCCTAGGCCCTGATGATCAGATGGCACAGATCTTGGGCCTCCACTAGATACTGAGCTTTAGGTCAAGAAAGCTCCAGCCCTAGGACTGGGTTGGGCTGAGATGCATCTTCAAGACATGACACTGAGGCTGGGACGGACCCTGGCCCTGAGCCAGATTGTGGGCCTAAAATAGAGCCTGACTGGATCTTTACTAGAGCCATGGGTTAGGCCTGATAATAAAGGCATGATAGAATGATAAGTGCCTCAGTTTTAAAACAGAAGATAATCCTGTTAGGCTAAGTAAAGATGATAAAGATAAAGTAAAGTCTAGATGGAGTAAAGTAGTACTAGTGAATGATAAAGATACATTAAAATATAAAATATAACTATGTGAATAAATAAATAAAACTAATTAAAATAATAAACTAAATAAAGATCCTAGAGAAATAAAAAATAAAATGAAAATAAAGCTATTATCTTAAAAAATTAATTATGAATAGTAATTAATGAAAATTAAGATACTAAAGATAAATTAGCTGATAATTATTAACTGATTAATTAAAATGATTAATATGATTGGATGATAAAAAAAAGGATTTTAATTATTAAGATATAAAAAAGGAAAAGGAATACTTTAAATGAAATGATACTAAAAAAAATTGCTGAATGTAAATCATCATGGGATATCAGAAGATGCTAGGTATATGTAAATAAAATTAATTAACCCTATCACTTAAATCTTAATCAATATTATTAGGTAAATTATCATAAGATATTTTTATGATCATAAATTATAAACTATTAAAAGTAAAAATTAATAAAAATCAATATTAATTATTACATATTAAAAATCTACATAAAATGGGTTTAAATAAATTTGATCTCTTTATATAAAAATAAGATCCAAACTTTATGATGATATCCCTTAGATCCATCTAAATCCTGAATGGAATTTGAATTAGCTCTAAAATAAGCAAAATAATAAATATAAAACTAATCAAAATTTATTTAATAAAAATAAATATTTAAAAAAAGTAAAAAATAAATATGGTAATAAATATAAAACCAACATAAAATAAATGATACCTAATAAACCTAATCTAAGAATATTAAAGATAAATAAGATAAAAAATCATAAATAAAATAAAATCAACCTAAAGACCTAAAATATAAATACTCTTACTAAAATGTAGCTAAATGATGAATCTATTAATAAACTACTAATAAATACTCCAACCACAACTACTTGAAAACTTCCATTAAACCCTAAACTCCCTAAAACCTACTAAATACTAAATAAAAATAAAATAAATAAAACCTAACATAAATAAAATAAAAAAAATAATAAATAATAAAAATAAAATAAATAAAACCTAAAATCTAAAAATAAAATAAAAATAATTAAAATAAATATAAACCTAAATTAAAAAAAAATTGAATAAAACCTAAACTAAAATAAAGATAAACATAAAATAACTAAAATGTATAATAAATAAAATCAACCTAAAATAAAATAAAATAGGAATAAAAATAAACCTAAACCTAAAATAATGAACCTAAATAAAATAAAAATAAAACTATAAAATAAAAGAAAAAACATAAACCTTAAATAATAATAAATAAACTAAAAGCAAAATTTAAAATAAACTAAAATAAAATAAACACAGCTAAAATAAAGAAACTGAGACCCCAAAGCTAAAATAAGATAAAATAAAGAAAACCAAACCTAAAATAAACCTAAATGATATAAAATAAAACTAATCTAAAATGTAATAAATAACTACTAAAAAAAATAAAATATAAAACTAAAATATAAAATAACTTAAATAAAATAAAAAAATAAAATAAACTAAACTAAAAATAAAGCTAAACTAAACCAAAATAAACTAAAATAAATTTAAACTAAGATAAAATAAACATAAATAAAATAAACTAAATAAAAAATAAAATAAAATGATATATAAAATAATTGGATAAAATAAACTAAACTGGTTCTTTAATTTTTTTTAAAAATCTAAACCTACCCTACATATTATTCAGCCACTGAGCTCTAGATAACGTTAATGACTGAAGACTAGGCCACTGGAATCCTGGACCTAAAGATCTTGACCTAGGCACTAGGCCACTGAGCCACAGGCCAAGGTTAACTAGGGACACTAGGCCATGAGCTGATCGGCCCTAGCCACTGACAGGAGGCTGACCTGGGTGAGCCCTGAGCCCTGGGCCACTGAGGCCTAGGCCCTGGGCCTGATCCTGGGCTGAGGCCCTGGGAATCTGGGCCCTAGGTGAGGCCAGCAGGCCCAGCCCATGGGCTGAGCCACCAGGCTGGGCTGACCACAGGCCACTGAGCTGGCCGAGGCCACTGAGCCACAAGGCCCTGGGCCCAGAGGCCTGAGCCTGAGGCCCAGGCCTGAGGCGCCCTAGGAGCTGGGCCACAAGGGCCCTGGATCCTGGATCTGGGCCCAGGCCCTGGGCCACAGGCCTGGGCCACTGAGGCCTGAGCCATGAGCCCTGGGAAAGGAAGGCTGCGATGAGCTCCTGGGCCCTGGGACTGGGCCAGATGTATAGATAAGATGAGGATAAACCTTGGCCCTGGAGTCATAAGATAAATGAAATAATAAGCTGGTTATTAAAATAAGACTGAGCCTTAATGACCTAAATTAAATGGATTATAAGACCCATAAATAAAATTAAAAAAATAAAAATGAGCTGACTAAATAAACTACATAAATAAATAAAATAAAAGAACTAAATTAAAAGATAAATAAACTACAATAATAAATAACCAATAAATAAAAACTAAATAAAAAAATAAATGTAAAATAAATAAATACATGAAATAAAAATAAAATAAACTATGTGTAAAATATAAAGATACCAAAATATAACTAACTAAACCACTAAAAGAAAAATAACTAAAAGATAAAAAGAAATCATCCTAAACTAAGATATACTAAATAAAATAAAAAACATAAACCCAAATCTTCTAAAACCCTCTCTGAAATGAGCCTGGGCTACTGAATCCCACTGGGCCTAAATAGAAGCTGAGGCCCTAGGCACAGGCCACTGAGGCTGATGGCCCACTTGGGCCCTAAAGGCCCTAGGCCACAGAGCCACAAACATCTGATCTAGTATGACCTGATAAGATAGAAACTTGAGCTGATAAAGATAAAGATATAAAATAAAAGAGTAGGCTAAAACTGATCTACCTAGGCTAAAGACAAAAAGATTAATAAGATCTAAAAGATTGAAATAACCTGCACTAGGCTAAAATAAAATGGCCTGGAGTGTAAACTAATAAAAATAATCAATAAAAAATAAAGAAAAAAAAAGAGCTAAAATAAAATAAATAAAACTGAGCTATAAGATATAAAACTAAATAAACTTGACTAATATGATAAAAAAACCTAAACTATAATAAAATATAAAATACTAAACCTAAAAGAAATAAAAACCTGACTAGGCACAAAAAAATAATAAACCTAGGCTTAAATAAAAATAAAACATACTAAAATAAATAAAAGATAAAACTAAACTAAAATAAACCTAAACCTAAACTAAACCACAAAACTAATAAAATATATAAAATAAAATAAAACAGGCCAAAATATAATAACTAAATAAATAAATAGAAACTGGGTTTACCAGTTAAAATAAAGATCTAAATATGAGCTAAAATAGATAGACTAAGAAGGCCTAGCCAAGAAAGCAAATAAAGGCCACTGATGGGCCCTGGGCTAAAAGATGAAGACTAGCCTGGGCCACTGAACTGAGTAGGCTGGGATGGGCTCTGAAAAAAATGATGACTCAAGGCTCCTATCTGAGGAATGGGCCAAGGCTCAGAGCTTAAAAATGGGCTAAGGCCCTGGTGTGGCTAAAGACCCTGGGCCTAAGGCTGGGCGGCCCTGGGCTGACTGACCACTGAGCACTGATGTGCAGGGCCCAGAGGCCCTGGGGACTGACCTGGGAAATGGCAGGCTGACCTGATGAGGCCCTGAATAAGGCTCAGGCCCAGACCCACAGGCTGAGAAAAAGTGACTGAGCCCTGGTATGATTGGTGGGACCACTGGAAATGAGACTAGGCCCTAGGCCTTGGCCAACCCTGGGCAGAGCCACATGTTTAGGCCATGGGCCCTAGGAAGTCCTAAGACCTGACTAGGACTAGGCCCCAGACCTGGGCCCTGGGCTATGGGCTGAATGAGGCTGAGCTTTAAAACTGACTGAGAGATAAAGATGAGATAAATATAAAAAACTACCTGAAACCACTAAGACCTATAGAGCTGGGCTGGCTAATAAAATGTTTAAAGATAAAAGATAAATAAAATAAAAAAGATAAACAAGATAAACTTATAAATAAAACTGGATGCATAAAATAAAATAAACCTAAAATAAAGATAAGATTAAGATTAAAGAAAACTTGGACCTAAATAAACCTAAAATGACTAAATAAAAAATAGGCTAATCCTACTATAATCTGAGCTAATTAACAAAATAAAATAAACAACTAGCTTAAATACTTGAGCTATAATAAATAGGCCCTGGGCCCTGACCAGACCTGGGCCCTCCCTCTTGCTGAGCCTCACCTATCTGACTCTAGGCCTAAAAGGCCCTATAAATAAAATAAATAAATAAATGACTAGGCCTAAATAAAATAAAATAAAACCTATAAATGAGCCCTAGGCTAGGCTAAAAGAAAATAAAATAAAAAAATAAATTAAAAAATAAAATGGATAAACTAAACTTAGCTAAATAAAAATAAACCTAAAATAAAAACTAAATAAAATAATACTAAAATGTAGATGAAATAAAATAAAAATAAAATAAAATAAAACTATAAAATAAAGCTAAAGAGCCTAAAACCTAAAATTAAATAAAATAAATAAATAAAAAAAACCAACCTAAAACAACTAAAAACCAGACCATAAACTAAATAAAATAAAAAACATAAACTAAACCAAAAATAATAAAGGTTAAATAAAACTAAAAGATTAAAATGAAATAAACCTAAATAAACTAAAAAAAATAAAATCTTAAATAAAAAATAGATAAAATAAAACAAAAGAAATTAAATAAATGAAAAAACCCAAATCTGTTGGTTTCTTTTGTTTAAGAAAACCCTAAACCACAGACTAGGCCCTAGCTAGATTATAAATCCTAACACAAGACTGGGCCACTGAGCCTATAAAGCCTAGGCCCTATGTGAAGGCCCTCAGATGTGAATGAAGCCAGGCAAAGGCCACTGAAGCTAAAATGAAAGAGCCTAGGCAACTGAGCTCTGATCACTGGGTGGTGAGCCTGACCCCTGAGCTGGGTGACCTGGGCCACTGGGCCCTGGGCCTAGTCTGGGCCAGAGACCACTGGGCCTGACTAATACTGGGCCACAGGTTAACCATGAGCCCTGGGCCATCAGCAGGCTGGCATAAGGCCCTGGAGCCTGGCGGCTGACACTGGGCCCAGAGATCACTGGGCCACTGACCCTGCGCCCTGGACTGGCCCTGAGCCACAGGCCACTGGGCAACAGACTGAAATGGGCTTAGCCACAAGATAGGGACCTGAATAGGCCCTGCATGCTGCACAGGCCCTAGGCCCTAGGCCCTAGGCTGGGCCACCTGGGCCACACAGGCCATGAGCCCTGGGCAAAGGCCACCCTGCACAGGCTGATAAGATGAAGACCAGGGGTAGAAACTGAGCTGAGTAAGATGGGAGGCCTAGGCTAGACCTAAGATCCACTGAGTAAAATGTTAGATGATGCCTGATCTGATTAACAATAAAAGATCAAAATAAATAAATACCACCTAAAATCTGGCTAAGATACAGATAAGGTTCCTGGGCTTAAACTAAGATAAGGCTCTTGGAATCTCAAACCACAAAGAAAGAACCTAGCTAAACCTATAAAATAAATAAAACACAAACTTCAAGAAATAAAATAAAATAAAATAAAAATCTAAGTAAAAACTTAAATAAAATAAAATATAAAGGTGTAAGAATTAACTAAAATAAAAATAAAACCTAGACTAAACTAGAAAATAAACTAAAGATAAAATAATACTATGATAAAATAAAATAAAATAAACCTAAAATAAAATAAAATGAAACTAAATAAAAATCTAAACTTAAAATATAAATAAAAAAAAACCTAAACTAGAAAAAATAAAAAAAACTAAATAAAAGAAAAAAAACCTAAACTAAACTAAAATAAATAAAAGCTTAAACCTATTATAAACTATGCACCTAAAGAAAAACAAATTAAAATAAAATAAAACAAATAAACCTAAACCTATAAAAAAGCTAAACTTAAACTAAAATAAAATAAAACTAAACCTGATAAATAAAATAAAATAATAAAATAAAAAAAAATTAAACTAAAGATAGGCATAAACAGATACATAAAACTTGGCTAAAGAGAATATCAATAGATTAAGATAAGATAAAGAAAAATCCTATAAAGTATAATAAAATAAAGGCTGATAAACATAGCCTATGGGTTTGCTTGCAAAGGCTCTAGATGGGTTTAAAAAGAAAAGACTCTAGGCCTTGACCTTACTGAGCACTGATCCACAGGCCAGGCCCTGGGCCCTGGGCCCTGGCCCTGACCCTGGGCCTGGGCCAGCCAGGCCCCACTGGACCTGGATGAGGCCACTGAGCCATGAGGCTCAGGCTACATGGTTAAGGCCCTCGTGAGCACTGATCTGGCAAGCCACTAGACTGAGCCCCAAAGATCCTGGGCCAAAACTGGCAGACCTAGGCCCTAAACTGAGCCCTAGATCTAAGACCTACCACAAATCTAGTTAGATAAAAGATAAATAAAATAAATAAAAGACCAAACTTAAAATAAAATAAATGAAATAAAATAGATAAAACCAATGCTAAACTAAAGAATAATATAAAAATTAAAACTAAAATAAAATAAGATAAAATAAAAAAAACTAAAATGAAATAAAACTATATAAACTAAAAATAATGATTTGGAATGAAATCTAAATAAAATAAAAAAACATACATAAAATAAAATAAACCTAAAATAAAATGTAATAAAAATAAACCTAAAGCTAAAAAATTAAGAATAAAATTAAAAGACTAAAATAAAGTAAAATAAACCTAAACTAAACTAAACCTAAAATAAAAGACAAAATAAAATAAAGCTAAACCTAATAAACATTAAGCTATAATAAAAAAAAAAAAAAACCTAAGCCTAAAATATAAACCTCACTAAGACAGAAAATATAAAATAAAATAACCAAAATGGGATAAATTAAAATAACTAAAATAAATAGACTAGCTTAAACAAATAAACTAAACTACCTACTACTAAATAATAAGATAGAAAATAAGGCCCTTGACTAAATAAAACCTAAAATAAACCTAAAATAAAACCTAAAACCTACTTAAAATAAAATGATCTACTTAATTAAAATAAAACTAAAAAAGTGGCCAAAAAATAAAATCTACTATACAAAATAAAAAAAAATAAAAAAAACCTAAATAAAAATAAATAAACTTAAAATAAAACTAAATTAAATAAACTAAAAATAAATAAATAAATAAACCTAAACCCTGCTAAACCTTAAAACCCCCAAACCACAACCAGCAAACTATAAACTCTGGACAACAACCCCAGACCATAAAATCCAAACTGACCCCAACCCTAACCCACACTCAACCTTAAACCTAAACCATGCCCAAACCCTAGCCATACCATAAACCTAAACCTAAAATAACCCCACAAACCCCAAACCCTAAGCTAAACCCTAAAATCTAAAACCCTAAGCACAAAAATAATACCATAAAACCCACAACCCTGTTGGGTGCTGGTGGATATGGAGGCAAGATCTAGAGGTGGAGGATAAGTGCTAATGGACACGGAGGTCTTGGTGGATATGGAGATGGTGGTTTTGGAGGAGAAAGAGTGATAGAGGTTACAACTGATGGTAGGTATAGATTAGAGATATGATGGAGGATCCCACTACTCATGAGGCGAGGGTGGTCTGACTGGAACTAGAGAAATTGAAGAATGGTCAATCTAATCTGCTGCTTATGGAATTGGGTCTTTATAGTAAAGATGATTCTAGTTATCTAGGGTATTTGGTCTACTCTATACGTGTTCATTTTTTTTGTATGTCATCACTTCTATCTTAGAAAACTTGTTCTGCTACTTGTTCAATGAAATTGAAACAAAGTAATGTTGAATCTAAATTTCTTCTCTATTAAAAAAAATCTTAAACCCTAAAACCCTAAACCCTAAACAAAAACCTAAACCCTAAACCTTAAAATAAAAAACTATAAAACCCTAACCACAAACCCACACAAACTTTAAATCCCAAATCCTGACCCTAAATCTCCCTACTAACCTAAACTAAAAAGCTACTAACCTAAACTCTAAACATGACTAACCACTACCCTAATACCTATCCTATTAAATAAATAAATACATAAAAAGCTAAAATAAAATAAAATAAAATAAATAAAACATAAACAAAGATCAAATTAAACCTATTAAATAAAAATAAAACCTAAACCTAAAATAAACAAATAAAATAAACCTAAAGCTAAATAAAATGATTAAATTAAAATAAATTTAAACTAACAAGATAAAACTACTAACTAAATAAAATAAAATAAACTAAAATGAACCTAATTCTAAACTATAAATTAAAACAAAATAAACATAAAATTAAACATAACCTAAAACAAAATAAAAACCAAAATAAACCTAAAAAAATAAAACATAAACTTAAAATTAAAATTTAAAAAAAACAAACTAAAAATAAGCATTAACACATTATCCAAAAATTAAATAAAAACCTAAACTAAAATAAAATAAATTTAAACATATAAAATAATAAAATAAAACATAAGTAATAAAGATAAAACCATATAAATACTAGATAAATAAATTAAACTTAAACCTACTTGAGCTTTAATTTTGTTTAAAAACCATAAACCTAAACGAAACTAAGCTCTAAACTACCCAACCATGATAAACCTAAACCTACCACTACCCAGGCCCTACCATAAACCCACTACCCTAGGCTTTCCAGGCCCTAGGCTCTATTGACCTAACTGACCATGGGCCCTAAGACCTAGGCTCTAAAGTCCCAGGCAGCCAGGTGGCCCTAGGCTGGAGCCTAGGCAAAGGCTGACCCTGAACCACTGAGACTGGGCCACTGGGCCCTGACCTGGGCCTGGGCCAGAGGCTGAAACTAGGCCACAGGGCCTGAGGTGATCCACAGGCCCTGAGCACTGGGACCCTGGGCCCTATAAGCCTGACCTGAGGCCTGGGCGCTGGGCTACAGGCCCTGGGCTTGAGCCCTGATTGGGCCCTGATCTAAATCACTGACGTTAACCTGACCCTGGGCCAGGCCTGGGCCAAACCCTTAAACCATAAATGGACCCTAAGATAAGAAATAAAACCTGGGCCTGATATAATAAAGATAAACTAAAATAAACCTAAACTAAATATGGACTAAACCTAATAATAAGATAAAAAATAAAAATTAAAATAAAGTAAAATATAATGATAAATCTTAAAACTAAACTAAAAAATAAAATAAAACTAAGAATAAATAAATAAAACTAAGATTAATAATGTAAATAAAAAATATAATAAACTTTAAATAAATTAAAATAAAAACCTAAACCTAAAAAAATAAACCAAAATAAATAAAATAAAACCTAAACCTAAAATATAATAAATAATAAAATAAACTAAACCTAAACTAAAATAAACTAAACTAAAATAAATAAAACTTATCCTAAAATTAAAATAAACTAAACCTAAACCTAAACTTAGACTAAAATGAATAATACTAAAAAAATAAACCTAAACCAAGCTAAAATAAAACTAAAAACATAAAACTTAAACATAAAAATATAATAAAACCTAAACCTAAAAATAAAAAAAAAAACCTAAACTAAAATAAAAATAAAACTCAACTAAAAAATAAACTTAAACCTAAACATAAACTTAAGAAATAAACTAAAATAAAACCTAAACTAAAAGAATTAAACTTAAAATAAATAAACTAAAATAAATAAAATAAAAAATAAACCTAAATAAAACTAGAAAATAAAGTAAACTAAAATAATTAAAAAATAAACTTATATACTAGAAAGCTTAAACTATGATTTGCTTAATTTTTTTAAAATGTTAAACCCTAAATCCTAAACCACTAAATCCTAATCCCTAAACCCCAAACACTACCATAAAGCTCTAAACCCCTATTAAACCCTAAAAACATAAAGACTAACACTTTAAAGAACTCTAAACCTTAAATCTTAAACCCTAAACCACAATCCTAAAGCCTAAATGCTAAATCCCAAATCCTAAAACTAAACCTAAAGTAACTAAATAAATTATAAAATAAACCCAAACCTAATAAATCTAACCAAAACCCAAACCCAAAGAATGGGCAGAACCATGATGAACATGACGTCAGGGATCAGTCCCAGTAGATTAGATGGAGGCGAAGGTGGAGGTGGCGTTATCCACAGTGGTGGTGGGGGGATCTAGGCATCTGGGTGGATATGGAGGTGGTGGTCCAGTAGTGGTGGTTATGGTGGTGGGAGGAACGATGGAGGTTACAGTCGTTGTATTGGTGGGGGGAGGGATCAAGGATATGATGGTAGATCCCTCTACTCAAGAGGTCGGGGTGGTTCTGATGGGAATTGGAGAAATTAAAGAACTTCTAATTTGATCTACTATTTATGGAACTGTGTTTTTGCAGTAGAGATAGTTCTAGTTATTTAAGGTTTTATATTTTCTATATCGTGCTCATTTTTAAACTATGTTGTTTCTTTCTTAGAAAACTTGTGTTACTTGGTTGATGAATTATAAAGAAGAAATGTTGAATCTGAATTCATTCTCTATTAAAAAAAACCAAAAACCTTAAACCCTAAACCTAAAACCTAAACTTTACACCCTAAACCCTAAAATCCCTTAACCTTAAACCCTAAACCCAAAATCCTAAAACACTAAACCTTAAACCTTAAACCCTAAGACATAAACCTCCACCCCTATCATAAACCCTAAATCCCAAACCATAAACCCTCTATAAATTAACCACTAAACCATAAACCATAAACCTAACCCTAAACTCCACAAAACCTAAAAGATAAACCCAAACTAAATAAAACTAAAAAATAAAGAAAATAAAAATTAAACCTAAATAAAATAAAAATACAATAAGATAAAACATAAATTAAAATCTAAACCTAAACTTAAACCTAGCCTAAACCTAAATATGAAATAAAATAAAATAAAATTAAACTAAATTTAAATAAATAAAGACCAAAACATATAAATAAAATAAACCTAAATAAAATAAAACTAAACATAAAACAAAATAAAATAAACATAATATAAAATAAAATAAAACTAAATAAAACCTAAAACCTAAAAAATTAACATAAAAATAAAACCAAAAATAAATAAAAAAATAAAATGTAAACCTAAACTAAAAAAAACCTAAACCTCAAATAAATTAAATAAAATAAATCGAAATGTAAACTAAAATAAATAAAAACTAAGCGTAAACATAAAATAAAATAAACCTATACCTAAAATAAATAAAATAAAATAAACTAAAATAACAATCCTAAACTAAAAAAATAAAACCCAAAATAAGCTTAGAATAAAGACATAAAACCTAAACTTAAACCAAAATAAATAATAAAAACCAAAAATAAAATAAAAATAAAACTAAACTAAAAAATAAACATAAACCAAAGCCTAAACCTAAAAATAAACTAAAATAAAAACCTAAACTAAAATAAATAAACTTGAAAAAAAAAAATAAATTAAACTAAATAAAAATAAAATAAACCTAAATGGAAAAATAAATTGGATAAACCTACCTATTGGTTTGTAATTAAAAACCCACCCTAAACCTACACCTAAACCATAAATCCTGGGCCCTAAAGCCCCTAAACCCCAAACACTAAGACAGATCATAGAAACCCCACAGGCCCCCAGATTGAGCCCTGACCCCACCCAAATATGGCTACTGTGCCTCATGGCGCTGAAACCCTAAGACCCCCAGATACTGCCACAGGCCACAGGTGACCCAATGGTGGCCCCCTGAAGGCAGGCCACTGAGGCCCTGAGCACTGGGCCCTGGGCCCAGACCCTAGGCTGACCCTAAACCCTGAGATCCTGGGCCAAGGCTCTGGGCCTAAACAGGCTAAAACCTGAAACCACACTAAAACTAAATGGAGTCAGATAAGTAAAGGCATGACTAAATAAAAATTAAAGATAAAAATAAAACATAAACTCAGGCCCTAAACCTAAACCTAAAGTGGAATAAAACCTAAGAATTATAAAATCTAAATAAAATAAAAAACTATATGTAAAATAAAATAAAATAAATAATAAAATACAATAAAACTAAATAAAACCTAAACCTAAAAAATAAACCTAAAATAAATAAAAAATAAAACCTAAAGCCTAAACTAAAAAATAAACCTAAAATAAAAATAAAATAAATAAAATAAAATAAACCTAAAATAAACTAGAATAAATAAGAACTAAACCTAAAATTAAGATACACTAAACCTAAACATAAATCGAAACTAAATAAAATAAAATAAACTAAAAATAAAACTAAACCTAAACCTAAAAAAAAATAAAATAAAAGCCTAAATCTAAACCTAAACCTGAACCTACAAATTAAAAATAAAACCTAAACAAACAAAATAAAAAAAAAATAAAACTCTATTAAAGTGAACCTAAACCTAAGCTAAAACAATAAAACTTAAAAACAAACCTAAAATAAAAACCTAAAACTTACCCTAAAAAATAAAATAAAACCATACCTAAAAAATAAAAAATAAAACTTAAACCTAAAAGAAAAAAACTCAACTAAAAATAAACCTAAACATAAACCTAAACCTAAAAAATAAACTAAAATAAAAGCTAAACTAAAATAATTAAACCTAAAATAGATAAATTAAATTAAAAAAAAATAAACATAAATAAAATAAAAATAAAATAAATAAACTAAATAAACCAATACCTACTAGTTTACTTAATTAAAAACCTAAAACACAAAAGTAACCACAACACCTATACACAAACAACCTACAATATACTACTGAACCCTAAAAAACCCTAAACCCTAATCCCTAAACTCTAGACCCTAAACCCTAAACCCTAAACCTAAAACCCTAACCCTAAAAGCATAAACTTTAAAACCCTAAACCCTAAACCCTAAATCCTAACCTTAAACTCTAAACCCTAAACCTAAACCTAAAGTAACTAAATAAATTTAAAAATAAACCTAAACCCTAAAACCTAATAAACTTAAACCTAAACTTGAACACTAAGAATGGGCAGAACCTTGATGGCAGGAACGCCATAATCAACCAGGGCTCAATTTAGACTAGATCAAGTAGTGGAGGAGAAGAGGTGGCAATTAGTGCTCGAGTGGGCGTGAGGGATGAGGTGCCTTTGGTGGATATGGTGGTGGTGGTGGGTTGGAACACGAGTCGCTTATGGAGGGCGGGGAAGAGGGGCGGAGGTTTCATTCATGATGGTGGTGGAAGCGAGAACAGGGATATGATGGTGGATCCCCGCTGAGAGGAGGTGGTTACGAGAAAACAAATTGAAACGATTAGTCGATCTGCTGCTTATGGAACTCTGTCTTTACAGTATAGACAGTTCTAGTTTTATAGGGTTTTTGATTTATTCTATGTGTGCTCATTTTTTATCTATGTCATTGCTTATGTCTTAGAGAACTTGAAGTGTTACTTGGCTGATGAAATAAAAAGAAGAAATGTTGAATGTGGATATGTTCTTTGTTAAAAAAAAAGCCAAAAACCCTAAACCCTAAACTAAAACCTAAACCTTAATCCTAAAACTTAAACCCTAAACCCTAAACTAATATATATATATATATACATATATATATATATATATATATATATATATATATATATATATATATATATATATATATATATATATATATATATATAATAAATAAAACCATAACCCCTAAATGCTAAACCCTAAAACTCACCTTAAACCCTAAACCTACAACCTTACTAAACCCTAAACCTTAAACCCAAGACCCTAAACTCAAACCCTAGGCTGTAGGCCCTAAACCCTAAAAATAAAGACTAATAGAGGCTAAGGCCAGCTAGAAACTAAGACTAACTAAATGAGCCAAGAAAGGCAAATAGGCTAAGTGAGCATGGAGCCCAGGCTAGAGCTGGGATGACTGGAGTATGAAAAAGACTAATGAGTTAATGACAAGGGATTGACTAGGCCTATAGACAGATATAGGTTAAGGCATGAGCAAAGGACTGACAGATGGGCTAGCAAAGATAAGCTAAAGCTAATGAAACCCCAGTAAACTAGGCTAACATAAAATTTAATGGCCAAAACCCCAGTAACTAGCTGAATAAGCACATAACTAACCTGAAATATAAAAAGGCTAACTAAACCAATGACTAAGTGAAGCTAAAACTAATATAGACAAACTAGAAAGAAATAAATAAAGAGTAACAATAAAATAACTAATACTAATAAAGCTGACTAATTAGCTAAACTAACTACTGACTTAACTAAAATAATAGCTAGCTAACCAAAAACTCAAAGGCAATGAACTAAAATAAAATAACTAATAACACCTAACTAATAACTAAATAGAAAGCTAAACCAAATAAAATAACTAAACCTAATAATAATAATAACTAAATTAATAATAAATTAAATGAATAAAGAAACTAAATAAAATAAGCATAAACCTAATATAATAAACCAGAGCATAATAAAACTAACTAATAAT